>JARVZY010009430.1:0-28114 GCA_030686995.1 Artemisia argyi
CATACGCTAACAAACCAATTTGTAAGACAACATTTGATCTTCTTCTTTTCTCCTTGTATCTTTAGTCCAAGAAAAAAAGAACATTTTGATTAGAATATTTTTATTATATGTTTATTCTTTTGCAGGATTGTACAATTATCACAGTTCTTCATGAGGATATCTATTCAAGTGAAGATGTATTTAGCCTTCCTCTACAAATGGAGTACCTTGCAGACATCACAATAAAGACAGAGCCTTTGTTAACTGGTTTGGCAGCAGATGTTCATGGGCAGGTATTTGTTATATTTCTTGCTCACTCCGACCAGTAGTGTTTCAGCAGTCCATTGAGGAACAATTTTCATTTTACTCTTTTTCTTACGAGAAACAGTACGTTGTGTTTTCCGTGTTTATAAGGAACTCAAAAACACCTAAAATAAATTAAGATGTCTCATCATTTGATGTCAGCCTGGCAATCAGAGTGTTTTCTCTTGATGATTGTATGAGGTTGCACAAAAAGTGATCATATGGGTGGTTTGGGTGGGTTGAGTAATTGGCTAAAAATTAAAATGGGTAATCCCGTGGTACAGGTTGGGCTGGGATGACCAACACATTTTATTTAAATTAATAAGTATTTTATATGTACCATTGCATGATTCGTATTATTTTAGTACGGAGTAATATTTTACCTATAAGTATTATGCATTAGAAATTCACTTTGGGTGAGTTTTAATACATTGACTCCCTTTTAGCTTATTACTTTGCGTTTGACCCGTTAGAGAAAAAACATGCCCATGAAAACAGGTCAAAATTGCATTCTGTAAAATTTAGTGCCCGTTGCAACATTTTCTCATAACTTGTCATCATGCAGTTGACGGTACTCAACAAGGGAACCACTCACAGATTAGGGAGCTTGAAAAGCAAGATACGTAATTTCCGGTACAAGGTCAAGGACAACAGCGTTGATTATTTCTTGCCTGGGAGTCGATCTTAAAACTCTGCACCTTTCACTTCGAAGTTATCGCTAGCGTTATGTAGTGCATGTAAGCTAATTACATGATCTGTTTGTAGTTTAAAATACCTACAGTTCTAATGGAATCTGAATCCTGACTATTCAAATGCGTTTATGCATCAATTTTGTGTTTAAGCTTTTGGCAGATAAGGGGAATTTTATTTTTTGTTTAGGCTTTCAGATGTGTTGTTTGAAGATCACTTTTTACCGTTAATTGTCAAAATGTGTGTTATGTCAAATGACATGCGTACTTTGCAAAATTGTCATTCTGTTGATGATTGTGAGATTCATTCATTGCAGGATTACTCAAAACTTCAGGAAAAATGGCACAGTTCAAATTTGCTTTCTTAAAAGGTGCTATTGATTCTTGGATCGTTTGCTGCAAGAGTAATTACTATGGGTATGTTTGGCGAAATGGGCTGGAGCTATTGGGGCTAGGACTTATATTATAAGCCGAAATTAAAATTTTATTTTTATAAACTTGTTTGGCAAATGGGCTGGGGCTTGGGCTTATTATTGCAAAATTACTAAAAAGGACATAATTAAACGAGTTTTTGTATATGTTAGATATTTTTGTGGGTAAATAAGTAATTTATTCTTCAAAAAACCCGGGCTTAAGTTTTTAGCCTCTTTTATGGGGCTAAAGTTTTTAGCCGGCTTATTTTATAAGCCCTTTCATAAGCCCCATAACAAACGAGACTTATTTAATCAGCCGGCTAATTTTAAAAACCCAAGCCTCCATAAGCCCCATAAAAGCCCTCCCCAAACATAGCCTATATGCTAACATGTTAAGCTAGTAAATAAAAATAATGATTGGTTTGTACTATGTACGTGCTTGAATGGTATAAAATTGCTCTAAGGCTAGTGGTAGCGGGGGATTTTCCCATGTGTGATCAAGATGTCCCGCTCACCACATCCGTTACATACCCTCTCTTGACGCGTTAGGAAGGGAACACACAGGAGATAGTCGCCATGGTGACTCAAAAAAAATAAAGGAGTGTGCTTTGTGATTGTTGTGTTGGTTAAGTAAATGGTGAGTGAGGGTTACAGCCTTATAGGTAGGGGTGTTAATCTAGTCGGGTTCGAGTCAATCTAGGTCCGGTCAAGTTGGGTTGAGGCTAAAAATATCATACCATAACCTGACCTAATTTAGATCTCGGGTTAATCGGGTTCACTCGGGTCCGGTCCATTTGGGTTCGGGTCAACCCGAATACGAGTAAGATGATAAAAAAATTGGCTATTCTATATAGATAATGAGGAGAGTTATATTAAATACCAAACCTTTTTTACATACCAAGGGAATCATCCCCACAATCCATCTAAAAAGTAATCAATGGTTGAGATTAAAAACATTTTAATATTTCACCTATTTTTTATAATTTAAATCTCTTAAACCGTTAATCATTAAGCGAAAATAATTACACCATCGCGACGAGCATTAAATTATCTTTCTATAAATAGGCTATTTGATATATTTTCGACATTTTTTTTTTGTTTTTTTCATTTTTTTTTTCGTGGGCGAAAAAATCATATATGATATTATATGATTTTTTCATATCATGTATGATATGTAATATCATATATGATTTTTTCGGCCACGAAAAAAAAACGTAAAAAAAACGAAAGAAAAAAAAAATTTGTCGAAAATATATCAAATAGCCTATCTATAGAAAGATAATTAAATGCTCGTCGTAACGGTATATTTTTTTTCGCTTAACGATTAACGATTTGAAAGATATTAATATTTGAAAAAAAAGGATGAAAGTTGGTTTTTTAAATTGTTGGGATTAATTTCATTCATTAGATCAAATAAAGATAGAGGGAAGATGGAGGGTGGAGATTAGTCCCTTGGTATGTAAAAAATGTTTGGTACTCAAATGATCTTATATAATAGATAATTTATAAAAATTATATAAATAAAAAATGAAAAATTCTTATTCGGGTCAATCGGGTCGACTCAAACCCGAGTAAGGCAAACATATTTTACCGACACTTGACCCTATTTGGCATTCGGGTTATTTGACCAGAGTAACCCGACCGTAATAGGCTTAATCGAGTTCGGGTTCATGTCGGGACAAAGTCTGGTCGGCTTTTTTGACACCCCTAGTTATAGTTATAGGGGTGTGATTGACGAGCGAGTGAGAGGGAAGGAAGATGACCTGGGTGTGGTTGACGAACTAGTAATTATGAGCAATCTTTTTTATAGGCTCTATTGTTTCTAAAAGCTAGAGGTGGCAATTTGTGCCCAAAATTAAAAAAATGGGCTAAATGGACAAATTTTTAAAAGATTTGGGTACATTGGTCCCCCTCTTTTTTTTTTTTTTTTTGAAATGGGCATATATTGCCCATTTAGAAATTAAATGGACAAAATGGGCACATGTTTTTCTCTCGCATTAAATTGTTTTTAATGAAAAACTTATGGATATAATATATTTAGTTACTTAAATATAAATGAGGTGTTATGTTTGAGGAATTTTTGTTGTTGTTTTAGGTCTTTTTTAAGACGATTCGTATAAAATGCGTCCGTTTGACCCGCGCCCGTTTAGCCCATAGTCCGTTTAGCCCGTTACCCATTTAGCCCGTAGCCCGTGCCCGCCCGTTTTGCCACCTCTACTAAAAGCCAATACTCTCATGTAAGACTTTATGATGCTCAAATTTTTGCTGCAATTACCTTATAACATATACATGTTTATAATCTGATTCATCTCTTCTTAATTTCCAGAAGTAAAGATTCATATATATATTTTTTTTAAATTTTATTTTATTATTATTATTATTATTATTATTATTATTATTATTTTTTTTTTTTTTTTTTTTTAATAATAATATTTCATAGATACATAATAAGCTTACACAAAGTTGGATGGGAGTCTAGACACAAGCTGTGCTCCCACTCCTTTCTGAATACAAAAGCTTATTCTAAAAAAAAGGGGTGCAACACGAGTACTTCCCAGCGGGTCACCCAAGCCAGTACTACTCTCGCCCAAGCACGCTTAACTGCGGAGTTCTGATGGGATCCGGTGCATTAGTGCTGGTATGATCGCACCCATAAATACGCGCCAGGTTTATTACCTACTGTAATATTTCATATTATTAGCTCTCTCCTTTGTACTACTTTTCAGTATTGCAAAACAAGGCCTACAAGGCTGATTAATCGCCGCCTAGGCGCTACAAGGCCACCAATTTTTTCGAATTGTGTAAATCGGTCAAACACATAGGTCAACCATGGTGAACGGCGGTCAATGACAGTCAACAATGGTCAAACTTGCCAGAAACCTTCAAATCTTGACGGAAATACCCAAAACTCGATGTAAAGTTATTTTAACAACTTTGTCGTTTTTATTATCTATTACAAGATGTTTTTCTAAGAAAAGTTTTGCGAGAAATATCTAAAACTTGTCGGAAATACCTAAAACTTACTGGCCGAAAACATGTCGAAAATGCCAATCCGATTAATCACCGATTAATCCCGCCTAGACCGATTACAAGCTATAGGGGATCGAACGCCCGACTACTGAGTCGCTACTTTTGCAACCTTGTTACTTTTAAGTGAATAATACGGATAAAAAATATGAGAAAAAAAATCTGGTTTGCCAGATTCGATCTAGAACCAATTTTTAAAAACCTGATCAGTGATTTATACTCGATACAAAAACAGTCTGTAAATAAATCTTTTCATTCCCATTCTTAAGGTAATTTTGTTTGACTGTATTAAGAAAAACCAATTTAAAGTATTTCATAAACCAAGTAATTTTGTATCTTCATGAATATGAGAACTTCAGAAAATGGGTACTAAAACACAATCCGGGAACATAATGTAGCCAAATTTACCAACAGTTTCAAAATGTTGATGAAAACAGTTTTTCTTGTTCCCATAACGAAACAAAACCAACTCTGCCCCGACCAATACATAGCCATCTAAGAACATCAAATCAAACAAGACAACACAAGAAACATAAATTTACCAGCTGCATTATAACTAAACTCTTAAATATAGCACACAAATACAAACTAGACATTCAAAAAGCTTAAAGACGATCAATAGTTCAAATAAAAAGATAACCTTGGACAATAGTTCAAAGAACATTACAACAACAAACTGCATAGAAAGCTTCTCCGGAAGAAAAATCTTCAAGATAAAACATCTAAGCAACAAAAAACTTAAAAACTACATTATTATTCAACACAATTGAGATGTCTTGGAAAATTAAGCTTGCTACTCGAAATGGGGGAGTATGTTTTAATTCAAGATTTGGTTGAATTCCATCCATCTAAAATTGTTCATTGTGTCCCCACGTATCTTGAAATATATATCTTCATATCTACACGACCACTAATCTTGATTTACTTATTTGGTATCAGAATGCAAAAGTCAAACTCAATCGTTACGAATCAGCATCGTCGTTGTTCACCTCATTAGTCACATGTCTTACAAATTGCCCACGAACACGTGGTCTCTGTTCTGCTAGCTTCTTCCTGCTCTGGTATCGGACCTTCAAAGTGCACCCAAGAAACAAAGTTACTTTAACTGTTATAGGGTGTTCATATTCGTGTCTTAGAACTTCGATTCTCGTTATCACGAATAGGTAATAAACAGTTATATGTTTGGATAAACAATATTTGCTATTAATCTCTTGAACTAGTTATCCGTTGAATAATTAGTCTTCATACTAGCTGTAACAAGATAAAATCTTAAAGGTAAGATTAAATTACTTAATTAGTTATTTACCCCTTCTTTAGCCTAATTTGAGACATCCCATACCGCAAAACATCTCCTTTTCCGAAGGAATGTAATTTTCAGTCATTTTATCTATGGGATAATTGGGCAAAATAGCAAACAGAATTCCACAATTTTACTAATGACAGTGCAAGTAGAAAATGACCAGAAATAGCAAACATGCTTTCATATTTTTACCAATCATAACCAAGAGGTAATTGCATTCCTATTATTAAATAACTTCTAATATTGGTAAACGTGGGTAAGTATGGTCTTATTGTGGTAAAAATGTGAAACTATGGTACTAATTGGTGCACATTATTAGTTCCTTATATAATAATTTCAAACAGAAGAAGCACATTCAAAATTTTAAACACTAGTTTCAAGAATTCGTTTTATTAATTCTATGATTTTGGTTCTGTAAGATATACCTTTTTCTTAAAGCATCTTTCTTTTCTCTTCTGGCGAAACTTATTAAGAGCAGCCTCACGTAGTGATAATCTTTCTTGATCCACACCACTCCCTCGTCCACTCCCACTTCCACTACCATCTCCATCATCACATTTTATAACAATACCATTATCTTTCTTAGGAACACCATTATCATTTTTAGCTACACCATTATCACTTTCAATCTTACCACCTTCAACCACCGGAGCAGAGCTGCTTCCCTTTTGCCAACTGCTACCATTTTCACCGTTACTCTTATTATTACTTCCCGATCCACTACCATAATTAGCAGCATTTCCTTCAGCCGAAGCTGTCAAGATATTAGACACCATGTTTCTTAAAGACCCATCATCGGGGTCCACCATTTTCTGTTTATGGACATGGTGGTGGTGGTGATGGTAGTGATGGTGATGGTGGCGGACTTGAACCTGCTGTCCTGCGATGGTCGTCTTAACTTTATCATCACCTTCAGTGGTTGAAGGGACGAGCGATTGAAGGGTAGTAGTGTGGGTTTTGTGAACAACAATGGTAGAATTATTGGGAAGTTGTTTGTCGTCTGGTTTGGTGGTGAAAGCATTGTTGGTTGTGGATCCCATATCGTCACTGCCATTAGAACGTTGAATAGGAGTTCCATTTGAATTAGATTGAATGTTATCAGGTTTTGCTGCTTCTGAGCTAATACCAAGTGGTGAGCAGCTGCCGACGTTCCCTGTCGGAGTTTGATTAATGGTAGATCCAGTGTTATACCTGCATAGAAATGATCATCAGAAGACATACAGACCCAAGTTGGTAATCGAGTAGGTTAGCAAAACTATTGTAAAAGATATTTGTGTAAAATATAACTGTAACAACAAATTATCACTGCAATAAAAAATTTCTTAAATGAAGAAACTGAAATGGTTGTATGTGATATATTATTTGGGGGGAGAATTCAACCCGTTTCACCCAATTGACCTGTTTCCTATTTAGCTAATTTAATACGGAGTATAATTATATTCTACCAAGTTGACTCAATAGATATATAACATAAGTTAAGATAGCATTCAGACCCATTTACTTAACTTGGTCGATTTGGGTCATATTTTCTTATCTCTCACGGGCCAAAATGGATAACTTGGAAAAAATAGCTAAAAACTGGTCAAATGGGTGAAACGGGTCGAAAGGAACCTCCTAAATCATGTTATTCAACAAATTAGACTATTGTTGAATAAATACTTGTTGTAATCATATTTAAAACTAATTCAAAAAAAAAAAAAAAAAAAAGGACAAAAAGTGTTTTCTGGTTAACACAATCTGACCCAAACCCATCTTAAAATGTTACCAAACCCACCCAGTTTGCAAACTTGAAAAATAACATACTTTGAGAAGGCAGAAAGGCCAGAGTGGCGTAAAACATTCCGCTCTTTGGCATTGGCTTCAACATCCTCCACATCTCTTGGCCTCTTCAAACTTAGCTCAAGGGTAGGCGATTCTTTAGAAGAGTCTTCAATATTAATGTTGTTGAGCAAGTGGTTTGCTTTTAGAGCTTCTGCATGAGCATTACTTATCTTGGTTGCACCAAGAGCTTTGGTTCTTGGTGCACCGTTTTGGCAACCAATTTGCATACCAATATCCACCTCATCACTCACTTTCTTTGAGTTTGAGTTGTCGATGCCCTTTTTGTTTGTGTCGTCAACCTCAAAACTTGAACTTTTAGGGACTCCAATCTCCAAGTCTTTTCCCATATCAATATTATCTACACAAGTAAACCACATATATTAACACGCTTATGATGCATTGACTTGAAGAGAATCAACTTCCCTTATATGGTTCTGATTGTTGATTAAAAAAAAAAAACAAAACAAAAAACAAAAAAAAAAAAAAAAAAAAAAAAAAAAAACAAACAAACAAACAAAAAACTAGGGTTCATTACAGATGGACAAACATACTATCAGTTAGAGCTGACATTCTGGCAATTTTTGGTCCATTTACTTATAAATGTGTCTTTCAGGTTATGGTTTGTCTCTATGCTGCGATAAATTAAAAAGAATAGCTTACAAGGAAAAAGGTCAATTAGGCCAGGGGTCAAGACTTGATAGTCGCCCAAAGTGAAATTAATGCATTAAACTTTCAAAATCGTTTTTATATTATGAGATTATTATTGAAATGATATGATTTTGTAATCATATTTGATTATTAATATTTTGGGACAAAAGAGTGTTTCTGGTCATCCCAGCAGAACATGCACAAAATTACTCATTTTGACCTTAACCCACTTTGACCCATTACACAACCCACCCAGTAATGCCCATTTTGCTGCATCTACTATCTGTCATTCAGTTTTTAAACAATGACAGTAAACAAATTTGACATGTCACAATTTTGGCAATAAAAAAAGTTTTTTGGGATCGTCAATTGGATAATCATGATAGAAACTTATTCTAAATAACTGAATTTAATGTATTACCGAGTTTGTCATCCTCCGTGACATGCTCTCTTCTAGAAACCGCTGATCTCCGATGGTTCTTAGTTGTTTCAGGCCTTGCAGCTTGAGCACTATCATGGCCATCTGGTAATTTGTCTTGCAAAGACGTTGCCTGAGAGCTATCAACTTCTACAGCCCTCTTTGGCCAAGAGCTCTAAATAAAACAAATTTAACAGTGTTCAGCAAAAGCTTAGCAACTGATAGTTTTACTTTATACACATTATGTATTATACATAAACTCAGCAAGAATCCTCATATAGTTTACAAGGTCATATTATAGAGTTTCACTCAATATATAGTGCTCAACAGAGAAGCTAATTTCAGGGACGGAGCCAAGTATGGAGTGGGTGGGCCATGGCCAATCTTGAAATTCCATTTTTTTTTTTTACTTTACTATATACTACGTATATGTAGAGATATTTAGCCTACTCTTTGACCCACCAGGCCATCCTAACTTATTTTGAGTCACCATTCATAAAAGTAAACGCAATCCGAGTATTAGTTTCTAACATCTAATATCAAAACTGAAATACTAAAATTGTCATAGCCTGATATTTATTAGTAGTAAACATGTAATTGTTATTAGTGTTTGGCAACTTTTTCATTGAATAATTATTGCGATATCAATGTGTAATTAGTTTTTTCGGTACTTTTTTGGTCCATCCAAGTAACAAATCCAGGCTTCGTTAATTTTGACCCATTTACCTTTGAGTGGGTCAATTTGAGTTGTGTTCTATCTCTAACTGGTCAACGTTAATCAGCTAAAGTGGTAATGGACTAATGGGATCAGATGGGTCAAACTGGTTGAAAATTCCGGCGGTCTATTTTCTATGATACAACCTCCTAAATCTTTTTATTCAAAGATTTAGATTATTAATTTGAGAATATTGCTTTTTATTCTTAAATAATGCATAAAATCCATAAAATATGGACAAAAAAGTGTTTACATATCAACCCACCCAGCTCAACCTGGAGAGTTCCAACCAGTACCACATATTAACCTATCATGTGCCTATAGCCACCTCTAAAAGAAACCACTCATTAAATAACATGTAGGAATACAGGTGGCAAGGCCTCTACCATAGCATAACAAAAAGTGCCACAAAAAGTACCCCAAAAAGTAAAAAGTGCAAGAAAGTAAGAATATTTGGTATCATTCTCCATTCAAGAAACCGAGAATATACCTGAGTTCGACTTCCATTATCGCTCCCACCTTTAGCGTTCAACTCTATGCTTACATCATCATCTTCGTCACTGTTGTCACTGCCATCATCCGACTCTTCAATGCTTCTTGATTTTGTAGCTTTTTCATCCCGTATACCACTCTCACTCCCACTCCCGCTACCACTAGACTGCTGAGAATACGAGAAATTAAAGCAGAACAGAAAAAAGAATTTTAGTTTCTTACTGATTATTTTTTCAAAATTTCACATGGACAGATGAGCATATTGGAGAAGTAGTAGTTAGCTCAAATCCAGTACACTCCACCCCATGATAAGAAAACATACGAAATCAGAACACACCTGAAGCCGAAGTCCAAAACTTGTCCGTTTTTAATCATACACAAAACCATAATAACTAAATTAACTCACACTGTGACACTTCCTCCACACATGCTGCCAGATGTTTTTTAGCTCATTCTTTCGAATAGGCTTGACTAAAAAGTCAACTGCACCTTTGGATAAACAATTAAAGACTATACCCATTGAGTCATCGGATGACATCACTGCACGTAAAACCCGTTAAAGACAAAATTTGAATAACTAAAAAATAAAATAAATTAATACTGAATTTAGCGAAGCTGTAAGAATTCTGAGGAGTATAAGAAAGATACTCACTTATCACTGGAATATTCTTGCGAGTAACATTGTTCATGATCTTGGTCAAAAGACCAATACCCGATAAATACGGCATGACTACCTCGGTTAGAACAAGATCGAATTGTTTGCTAACATCAATTAACACTTTCCATGCTTCTAGACCGTTCGCCACCGCCATAACTGCCATAAAAAATAACATTATTAAGTTAATAAATGAGTAATAAATTAACCAACAAAGTTCAGCTAGAATATAATACACACACTGGACCATTGGGGTATGTAGTAAGTGTTAATTGTATTCTCTAATTCTTGACCAGTAATACAAGGGGGACTTTTGGTTCTTTTTAAAATATGAAAATTATAGATTAATAAAAATTGTGGCTGTAACTGTAGCTAAAACTGCATCTTGCAGAAAGAGCACATAGACCAGACAATACGAGATATTCTGTTTCCTATATGATACGGCTAATATGAACACACCAAATAAAAGTAAGAAAGCAAGATAAGAATTTAGCTAAAGTATGTTTTTTGACAATATTTAAAGTATGCATATTCAATTACAGACACATACATCTAAAACTATTAAATAACAAGTCGAGAAGTGCTTGATAACCAAACAACTGTAAATGTCCAAATATGTGTAGTGTCCAATTTACCTCCTAATTGGGTAACTACACAGGACGTGTTATGTAGCAACATAGCCATAGTCATACAAACTACAGACTAAAACATACATACAAAGCATGTTCTAATTCTACTTTGATAAGCCGTCGGTGCTGTGAGTAAATTTACATGATACAACAGCACTGTAAAAGGAAATTATCCTTCTTACATGTTACTTAAACTACCATAGTAAGCGAGTACAAAAAGTATTTATTGACAATATAAATAGTTATAAACCTTCATAGCCGCAATTACGGAGCAAAGCACTGAGAACGTGACGAGTCGAATCGTCATCTTCAACCAAAAGAACCTTAAGCGACTTACTAGGGAAAAACCGCTCCCACTGAACAAGCGAACCTTGATGTTGTTGTCTATGGAGACCATCATGCATCTGGACCGACCCTATGTGCCTAACATCTTCATTAATCCTTGACTCATCTTCATCAGACAAGCCTCGACCATCAAACCCGGCTCCATTTCTTACTTCTTTTAGCTCGACACGAGTATGATGGTTAAGTTCCGCCAACCCTTTAGTTGTCGGAACATTAGTGTTTACACCAACACTCCTCATCAACAGTATTCAGACAAACTTTTGGAAATCAAAACGAGTTCTTTTTTTGCAGAAAAGTGGCACATAATTTTTTCACCAGATAATTAAGCTTTCGTGACACACTTCAAACAATCTCCTGCATAAAAATACATACAAAAATCAGAAAACATAAATAAATAAACACGTCTCAGATTACTATAAAGAATTCATCATTAAGTCCGAATACGTTTAAAACAATGTTTGATTCACAAGGAAATATATTGATAACATATACCCTCTATTTTCTATAAGAAAAACCAACTATCAATAAGATTAATAATTTTTCTTTTCAATTTAATGATACTTTAAGCAAGCTTATTGCTTTAGCTCTGTTTTGCTATTCTATAAGCTATATTAAGCAATTTTTATTAAGAGGGTTTGGATCACCTTATTAGCCAAAGTATATTAAAATCCCTTAAAAATCAAACTTATTTCATCACCAAATTAGATAAAAACTATCACTAATATTACAGAAGAAAACATTTCTAAAAAAATACTTAATTGACCCAAAAGATATAAAATTTAAGCTATAAAAATATAAACTTTAACACAAAAGATATAAAATTCAAGCTAAAAATATAACCTTTAACCCAAAAGATATAAAATTGAACCCAAAAGATATAAAATTTCAGCTACCTTAAACATGAAACAATCATTTCAATACAGAAACCCCAATCTTTTTTTTTATAAAAAAATAAAAATAAAAAATTACCGTGAGAGAAAGAAGAAAGAGAAGAAAGCTGAAAAATTGTATTAGAAATTCAACAAGAAATTATATGAGAAGAGAAAAGATATGAAATTAGATGAAGATTTATATATATAGAGAAACCCTCTTTGTTTTTGAAGAACAACAAGATATTATTATTCGTTTGTTATTTGATTGATTGATGACGTGGATTTAATCGAGGGCTGTGAGCTTGACAAGTCGGATTGACACGTGGGATTGGGGATTTGAGATCTATTTGTCGGCTGAGAGAGGGTTTGGGGCGGATTTGGGATTCGATTTTGGTGGACACGTGGAGAGCTGTGGTTCCAGTTAAGGGTTCTATGGTTGCTTTTTTTTATTTTGTTTAACGGTACTGCCCTTTTCCGTTTGTTTGTGTGGTTAAGTGTCACAGGTGTTGACTCTCCTATGGCCATCCACTGTTTCTGAGTTAACGTTTTGTTTATTTAGACATGTTTTTAATTATTGCCTGTATCAGCAAATTTTTGTATTTATTGTCACTCAACCGATTGTGTGTCATCAATTTATGCAGCGATATACAATGGTTTTGGTTGGCACGGAGCTTTTTGAAGTTTTTTGAGACGATAAGTGGTGAGCAATGAGTTTTTTAATTTTTAGCGTTCATTTAGCAAAGAGCGGTGAGCTTTCCTATTTTTTTTTAGGAATGCTCATTTTTCCAATGATTGAGTAAATGGTTGGCGCCCCGTGATCAACTCAAAAGGACTTTTTCCGGTGGCTTCACTCCGTTGCATATTGTAAGATAATTGAGCAACATCAAGGAGTTTAGCCTAATCATGTTGGTTGGCACTCACATAGTGTTGAAGATAGAGCTCAAATAGTGCATTCACCCTCTCCATTTTTTTTGCTCGTCAGTTTGGGGATGGAAACTCGTAGAGAAGTACAATTCCGTTCCCATGATCTTAAACAACTCCGTCCAAAAGCGCCCCGTGAATCTAGGATCTCGATCGCTAATGATCACATGTGACACTCCCCAATACTTCACCACATTCTTAAAGAAAAGCTTAGCCGTATCGTCCGCGGTAACATCAGGTGGTGTGGCAATGAAAGTTCCATACTTCGAGAATCGATCGACCACCACTATAATACTCCCACTTCCTTCCGACTTCGGCAAGCATGTGATAAAGTCCATGGAAACGCTCTCCCATGGTCCCTTGGGCGTAGGTAAAGGTTCCAACAAGCCTTCGGACTTCTTTTGCTCTATCTTATCTTGTTGGCAAATAAGCACGTCCGCACGAATGTCTCTACATTGTCCTCCATCCTTGGCTAATAATAAGTGCCTTCGACTAATGCCAACGTCCTCTTGATCCCCGGATGACCGGCTCACTTCGAATCATGACACTCCTTCAAGATTACCCGCTGATGAGGCGAAAAATGAACCACTTTTAGGGGTTCATTTAAGCCCGGAATTGAATTTATTTGATCAAATATTGCCCTAAATCGTTCCTTTTGTGATTTTAGGTACTTTGGGAGTGAAATCTGGAAAAGGAAGCAATTCGGACGTTTTTGGAGCATAAAATTGAAGAAAACACCAAAGTCTTAGTTTTCCTTGCTGGGAACAGTAAGTGACGGCGTCAAGAGTAACATCCTGACGGCGTCAAGAGTTAATTCCATGACGACCCAGTACATATTGGACGGCGTCACGAAGTAGGGCGTCAAGAGTAAAAATCATGACGGCCTGGAAATGCTAATACATGACGGCGTCAGAAGTAGATCAAGGCAGTCCGAGAAGAGTTTTGGCGGCGAGGTGACGGCGTCACAAGATTGGTCTTGACGCCGTCAGACCCCTTTTCCTATATATAGTTTTCTAATTTTCACATTAAAAAAAGGAGAAGTTTTGGAGAAACCCTAAGTACGAACTTGGTGCGAATTTTACAGGTTTTTCAAGGGTTCTAAGCCCTTGATACCTTTCATGTGTAATTGAGATAAGTATTCTTTTAATTCAATCAATATGTCTATGTGTTGGTTGTCTATATCTTGTTCTTGTCTTAATTCCATCATGCTAGGCTAGATCTATCTTGTGTTTGCTTGGATCTAATGAAACCTAGATGTTAATTATGTGTTGATTACCTGTTTATACTTGTTTTGGATGAATGAATTTATATGTTAGGCTTAAGAAAACTAGCAGATCTCCAAATGGTAACATGCTTGAACGTCTTAGGAAACATGAACCAATTGCACTAGGTCTTTATTGGTTGTATTTAATGCATGAGCCACTGTTTATAATCCCTATGGTTGTGTTGGGCATGGTATAGGAGGAGATAAGAGCTCATAGAATTGGGGAGTTATGTGCGATACCCCATGAATGGTATTAAGGAATACAATCCGTCATCTATGCAACTATAACAAGTAATTAACATGTAAAAGATGTCTAGGGAGTAGTGAAATCTAAGTAAACACATTTTCTCCACTTATTGCTCACAACCTTAGTATAATTTAGTTTATTTTCATTTATAGTATTTTAATTTGATTGCATCTTTAGTATTGGGTTAGTTGACTAGCAACTAATTCCGCCCAAATCCTTCAAACCCGAGATTTTTACTTGCTTTCTAAAAAATATAAAAATACAAAAAGAATCATCTCTCACATTTAGAACTAGTATTTAGGTTTTCTAATCCTAGTGACACTATTCCTAGCTGAACGATCAATCCCCCGGTACTTGTCACTATACTATACTACAACGATCAGGTACACTGCCTGGTGGGGGTTGTAAGCTTCTCGAGATCCCTCGAGAGGTAAAGCCTGGTGCAATCCATGCGCATCAAGTTTTTGGCGCCGCAGCCGGGGAATAGTTATTGTCTAGGTTAGAATCTCTTTTTATTAGGTCTACTTGCTAGATTCCTTTCTAGTAAGATTTTATTTTTATTTTTAGGTTTTCTTTAGTCTATTTTATTTCTTTGTGCCTTTGTTAGTAAATTAAATTCATTGACTGTTCCGTTGACCATTATGGAAAACGCGAATCCACCCCTTTCCCCTAGAGAAGTGGCTTTGTTACGTGAACAAATTGAGAGTGAGATTAGGGAACTTAGGGAGCTTAATAGTTTGATTAAGGTTGAGCTCGAACATGCATTTAGTGACCTAGCGACCGCCTTGTATTCAAATGAGGACCTAGGGCCTAATGACTTTGTGAATGTTATTGAGGGACTTGAAGAGGGGGAAATAGATCCGAAGCTTAATGACTATTTTAATCTATACCCCACTAAGGAGGAGATTGCATATTATAATAATCTTATCGATAACCCGCGATCTCCTTTCACTACAATTGAACCTAAGATAAAGAGAGGCGATCCTAAGAATGCTAAGATACCATGTATGATTGGGTATAGGCACATTAGCAATGCTTACATTGACTTTAAATCTCCAATCAACATTATGTCCTCAACTGTTTATAATGATATAGTGAAAACAAGACTTGAACCTAGAAGAGATCTCAAATACCCCGGTGGAGTTTGTAACTTTGTCGGGAGAGTGAAAGGTCTACATGTCTTTGTTGGTAATTTCACTTTTGTCACCGACTTTATGATTGTGGAGGATCTTGCTAATGTTATTGATTGTCGATTATCCAATGTTGTGTTTGGCAAACCGTTTATTGAGGAGTCTAAGTTGGAATATGATGAGATAGAAGGAACGATCCGATTTACAAGTAACGCCGATAGTATCACTTATAGGATGCCTAATAGGATGAAAGAATTTCGCTTTATATCCCGTTTTGATAAGGACAACGTTGGTGCTTTTGAGGACATCAATGAAGAGGATAAGAAAAAGGGCATGGATTATGTATGGGAAAAAAGGAGTCTTTATTACAAATATTGCTTGGCCCTTGGACCAAAGTATAAAGTCGATAAAGAATTTGCCCAAAAGATTATAGGGGCGGTTGAGAAAAAGGTGATTGGTTTTTACAAAGAATATCTACAATCGGAGAGTGGAACCAATGATTAGGTCACGTAGTAACCCATGACCTTGAGTCTAGATACAAGACTCGTAAATAAAGAAAAGCGCTTCTTGGGAGGCAACCCATGCTTTGTGTGTGTTGACATAAATAATGCCTAAAAACATTATTAACATGTTATCAATATCTCCATGTTTTAATTATCACAAAATATAAACTCATAGAGCTAAAACTTGAGACATAAACAAGTATTTAGTGATTAATATTTCTCTTTACATCCAAATCACTTAAGGTATGAATAAACAAAGTGTTTAGTGCAATTTATGATCAAAGGGGTATTTAATTAACTAATGCAAAGTTTATTTAATTATATAAACATATTATATATTTTTGAAAAACACTTTTGGTAATAAAGAAAAATGTTTTATTCATACTAAATATACGAATTCAAATTTTTAACCAAAATCAGTTAGTTTTTCACCAAATAAACTTTCCTCACTAAAAGACAAAGAATCTGGCCGTTTCAGCTGGGCCCCCTTAATTATAAAGGGCGGTCCCCATAATTTTAAGGGGGCCGACCATGATTTAAGGGGACCGGCCACGCTCCTCTGTCAGATTCTGTTGCCTATAAATACCACCTTAAACCTGGATTTTTTCCTCACCTTTTGCACTACTAAACTTTCTGATCTAGATCCAAATCTCCATTCTTTTATCCTTTGATCATAAGTATATAAATTCTTTGTTTCAAAGTGATTCAACCTTCATCCTCTCAAGTGCAAGAGAAGAATACTTTTATCCCTTAAGACAAGAAGTATTACAACTTGTTGTGATCTCCACATCCAAGTTGTTGGTGCATCATCAAAGATCTTTTACATTATTCTTTGTGAAGATTGTTGTGAATATTTGATTGTAGTTAGTTGTGTTAGATATAGATTGTGTGATTAGTTAGTAGCTTGGTGTGAAGAAGATAAGCTAGGTACTAGACTGGTGTGAAGAAGATAGGTGTGGAGTAGTTAGTTGTGAAGTAGATTGGTTTGAGGAAGTTGTGTAGAAGTTGTGACTTAGGTGTGACGAAGTTGTGGTGTGAAAAGTGGTGTGTAGATTGGTGTGTAGATTGGTGTGTATATTGGTGTGTACGGTTTTCTCCGCCATAAGGGAGCTTGTTTATATAGTGAAGAAAACTCTCGAGTTAGGTGCTGGGGAGTGGAGTAGGGCAAGGAAGGTGTCCTTGTAGCCAAACCACTATAAATCTCTTGTCTCGCGGTTCGATCTTTCCATCTCTTACTTATTTCATTACTTATCATTATAATTTATTGTGTAGTATTAATTGTTTATATTGTACAAGACTTGAGATCACATATTATCGAATCTAAGTTTTTAAAAGCTAAGCAAAACTCTAAAACTAATTTTTATAACGAAGTAAAAAGACGTAAAACTATTCAACCCCCCTTTCTAGTGTTCCACAATTGGTATCAAGAGCCACGTCTAGCAAGATTTTTAAAATATATTGTATTTTAAAACTTGTAATGATCTATGGAATCTGAAAAATATTTAGAAGGGCAATCTATGCAAAGACCACCACTATTTGAAAGTGATGGATTTTTATATTGGAAAAATAGATTCGAAACGTATGTGAAATCAAAAGATCTTGATCTTTGGCATATTATTACTTTTGGTGATTTTCCTCCTATTCAATATAATGTTGAAACTAAAATGAATGAAATTGTATCTTTTGAAAAACAAAATGATGATTTGAAAAAGAAATTAGCAAAAAATAATGAGGCTAAAATGGTGAGTAATTTATAATGCGTTACCATGCAAAGAATATGAAAGAATTTTTATGTGTAAAACCGCCAAAGAAATTTGGGATTCTTTACTAATTACTCACCAAGGTAATAGCCAAGTCAAAGATAATAAAATAGATCTTCTTGTACAACAATATGAACAATTTACGATTCCGGAAGAGAAATCAATTGATAATGCTTTTGCTAAGTTTAACACTATCATCACAAGTTTAAAAGCACTTGATGAGACATTTTCTAGTAAAAATTGTGTTAGGAAATTTCTTAGGGCATTGCATCCAAAATGGCGAGCTAAGGTCACGGCAATCGAAGAATCAAAGAACTTGATGACGTTATCATTAGATGAACTAATTGGCAACTTGAAGGTTCATGAAGAAATCATAAGAAGAGATTCGGAAACGGTCAAAGTCAAGAAGGAACAAACCAAATCAATTGCTCTAAAAGCCAAAAAGGAATCTAGTGATGATGATTCAAGTGACGAAAGTGAAGACGAAGAATATGCAATGGCCGTAAGAGAATTCAAGAAGTTCTTCAAGAGACGAGGAAGATTCACTAGATCATCACGAGACGAAAGAAGAGCATTCCAAAGGAATAGAAGTGACAACTACGGGAAAAGAAAGTGCTTTAGATGTGGAAGTCCAAATCATCTCATTGGCGAATGTCTAAAGCCACCGGGTTATGAAAATCAAGGTGCTTTTGTTAGTGGAACATGGAGTGATAATGAAAAAGAAGAAGTTGAAAAGCCAAGAGACGAAAAGTGTTTTATGGCAAAAGAAACCGACGAAATATGTTTAGGAATTGACTTGGAACCTGACGAATGGATTAAAGATAGCGGATGTTCGAGGCACATGACGGGGAATCGCAATCTATTCTCTACATACAAGGCATACAATGGAGGTAACGTTATTTTCGGTAGTGACTTACGTGGAAAAATCATTGGCAAAGGACAAATATGTGATAATAAATGTAGAGTCACATTTACCGAAGATGATAGCGAAATAGTTAAGAATGGAAAAATTATAGGTAGAGGAATTAGAAAAGGTGGCATATATGTTATGAAACTAGGAAACAAACCTGAGGATAGGATATGCCTAACGACCCTAGATGAAAACTCTACACTATGGCATAGGAGATTAGGAAATGCTAACATGCAACAAATACAATCTTTGGCCTCTAAGGAATTAGTTAGAAATTTACCTAATCTAAAATATGACAAGCATTTTTGTGATGCATGTAAAATTGGAAAACAAGCTCATGCTAGTCACAAAGCCAAGAATATAGTATCCACTACTAGGTGCCTAGAATTATTACATATGGATCTTTTTGGTCCATCCGCTATGCGGAGCAATGGAGGAAACAAATATACCTTAGTAATAGTAGATGACTACTCACGATACACGTGGACTAGGTTTTTAAGTGACAAAACCCAAGCCTTTGAAAAATTCGAAATATTTAGTAAAATGATTCAAAATAAATTAGGATGCTCAATAGTTGCCATTAGGACGGACCATGGTAGGGAATTTGATAACGAAGTACAATTCGAAAAATATTGCGAGTTAAATGGAATATCTCACAATTTCTCCGCTCCTCGTACTCCTCAATCAAATGGCGTAGTAGAAAGAAAAAATAGGTCACTACAAGAAATGAGTAGAACTATGTTAAATGAACAATCCATCCCACAAAAATTTTGGTTCACGCCGTAGATACATCAACTTATATTTTAAATAGGGTATCAATTAGAAGAATTCTAGGAAAAACTCCTTATGAGTTATTGAGAGGTAGAAAACCAAATTTAAGCTACTTTAGGGTATTTGGAAGTAAATGCTATATTTTAAACACTAAGGACTATCTCACTAAGTTTGATCCAAAATCATATGAAGGAATATTTTTAGGATACTCACAAAATAGCAAAGCATATATAATACTTAACAAACACTCCATGAAAGTAGAGGAATCATTAAATGTAACATTTGATGAAACACCACCACCTCCTAAAACTTTACCTTTAGAAGATGATGATTTAGTCGAAGAGGAAGCTATTGAGGTTAGTAAAACAAAACCCATAGGAAATGATAATGAAAACATTCACTTAGAAAATAACGAAATTGTTAATATTAAAGAATCTAGATCACATCCATTAGATAATATAATAGGACATCTTAACCAAAGAACCCTTAGATCACAAGCCCAAGATAAAAACAATTTCTTTTGTTTCCTCTCAGCAATAGAACCTAAGAATATTAGCGAGGCTTTAAAGGATGAAAGTTGGATTATAGCTATGCAAGAAGAATTAAATCAATTTAAGGCGAATGATGTTTGGGAACTAGTCCCAAATCCAAAGGATATGACCATCATAGGAACCAAATGGGTATATAGGAATAAGTTAGACGAGAATGAAATAGTTACTAGGAATAAAGCTAGGTTAGTTGTCCAAGGTTATAATCAACAAGAAGGAATTAATTATGACGAAACTTATGCCCCCGTAGCTAGACTAGAATCAATTAGGATATTACTTGCCTATGCTTGCGCCCTAGATTTTAAGTTATTCCAAATGGATGTGAAAAGTGCATTCCTTAACGGTTTTATCAATGAGGAGGTATATGTGGCACAACCTCCAGGATTCATTGACTTCGCAAAACCTGGTTATGTTTATAAGTTAAAGAAAGCTTTGTATGGACTCAAACAAGCTCCCAAAGCTTGGTATGATCGATTAAAAGCTTTTCTTATTAAACATGATTATTCCATGGGAATGGTAGATAACACTCTTTTCACTAAAAGGAAAGACCCAAATCTCATCATTGTTCAAATATATGTTGATGACATTATATTTGGATCGACTTGTCAAGACATGTGTGATGAATTTGCCAAAATCATGCATGATGAGTTTGAGATGAGTATGATGGGTGAACTTAACTTCTTCCTAGGATTACAAATAAAACAATTAGAAGATGGAATATTCTTTAACCAATCTAAGTACATTAAGGAAATGCTTAAGAAATTTGGCCTAGAAGACTCAAAACCCATGAAAACACCCATGTCTATGGAGGTAAAGCTCACAAAGGACGATGAAGGAGAGTCCGTAGATAACACCAAGTATAGAGGAATGATAGGTAGTTTACTATACTTGACGGCAAGTAGACCCGATATCAGGTTTAGTGTCTGCCTTTGTGCCCGTTTTCAAGAGGATCCCAAAACCTCTCACCTAGAAGCGGTTAAGCGTATCTTCCGATACGTTAAAGGCACTATACACTTAGGATTATGGTATCCTAAGGAATCCGGCATAGAAACCATTGTCTATGCGGATTCGGATCATGCGGGAGACTACGTAGATAAAAAGAGTACTAGCGGTATTTGCACGTTTATGGGATGTTGTCTAACGTCTTGGTTTTCGAAGAAGCAAACCGATCTTGCTATTTCTACCACCGAAGCCGAATATGTAAGCGCCGGAAAGGCATGTCAACAAGCACTATGGATGAAACAAGCTCTCGTAGACCATGGCATTAGGTTAGAAAATGTCCCCATTATGTGCGATAACAAAGGTGCGATAGATTTAAGTAAAAATCCGGTGCAACACTCTAGGACTAAACACATAGAAATACGTCACCATTTTCTTAGGGATAATGTACAAAAAAGAAATATATCTATAGAAAAGGTTGCATCGGAAGACAACATTGCAGATATATTCACAAAACCCCTTAAGCGTGAATTATTCAACCACTTGCGTTTAGGATTAGGAATGATGGAACAAGTTGACTAAATTACATTGAATTAATTCAAATTTATACTTGCATGAAAATTTATTTTTCTTCCATTCCACCTTTTCTGAGTTTAGGAATCTATTTCGCACAAAACTAAAGATTGAGAAAATTTATTTTCTTTGCATAAATTTTTTTTAACTCAATCAATTTTCTCTAAAATTTATTCTCACAATCTAGGAATCACATGAAGATCATTTTCCTTGCATTGTTGACTAATTCTAAAAACATTGTGTTTCAAAATCATGCATAAACTCTCACATAAATTGTCAAGGTATATAATCTAATACATGTCTTTGACATTCATGATCGAGCAAAAATTGAATCAAGGAGATCATTTGGATTGTTTCTTAGGATCGTTATTTCTTTTTGCTTCTAGGAGTCGAAACAATCACAACTCCACATTTGTTGCATATAGACACTCACTAGGACAAATTCACTAGTAATGGTGTCATCTTGATCCATCATTAGTTTTTCACTCACTAATTGCCTTTGTCTTTAATCTAAGATAGGTGCCTTAGGAAGCTTAAGTGTGCTTGCCTTTACTTACCTCTTATTGCTTATTATGTGTTGATTATTTGCTCTTATGCCTATGTGTTCTTGCATGCATGATATTTAATGATTAGATTAGATGCTATATTGCCTAAAGGAATTGAACTTGCTTGAATCCAAGTCCAAAAACACAACCTTTCTGCAAATTTTCTGCCAAAAACCCAATTCTGGCAATCTGAAAATCACCAGATGGGCGGCCCCCTTAATTATGTAAGGCGGCCCCCTTAATTTTAAGGGGACCGCCCCCTAATTAAGGGGACCGGCCATCTGATGGACGAGTTTACATAATCTTTTTTGCTTTTTAGCCCATTTCAACCTACATTTCCCATTTTTCACCAACACATTTTGTCCTAATCCCCAAACAAACCTTATCCATCCTTAAACACACAAATCTTACACTATAAATATCCCCAATCCTCAAAACTCTCCATTCATCCCATCATGAACTCTCCAAACAAACCAAAATCAAAAGCCTCAAGGCTAGCAAGGATGACGGAAAAACCCGTTTGGCGAAGAAAAAGCCCTCGAAACAAATCCATCATCATAAATGAAGTTGGAAGTCATTCCACACCCCCAACTTCTTACTTCCCAAACTTTGCATCAAACCAACAAGGTCATTCATTTTATCCTCTTTACAAACCATACAATATTGGCCAAACATCTTCCTTCAAGCCAAACTACACATCTCAACCTCCAACCACTTATAATGATCCATACAAGTTTGATCAACCATCAAACTACAATTCCAACTACACAAACCCAACTCTTCCATACCAAACCTATGATCCCCTCCACATTGCCACGGAAAAACAAAAGTTCCGTGATGAAATAAACCAAATCCATGATCTTAGTGATCTCCTTGCTATGCATCTTGCACAACGCAACAAAGGGCAACCTCCATCATCACCCTATGCAAATTGCCTTCCCCACTCTCTCAACTTGGATCAAGTTACAAACCACACTCACTTTTTCCCTTGTTGCATATTCCTTCAAAAATAAATCCTCTACTTGAGTGAAGATATTTCTTGGATTGAATATCTTCTCACTCGTAATCATCCAATACCACCCTTAACACGATACAACATTGTGAGATCCACTTCTTCCGCTCCATACTTCACTCCATATCCCTCTCAATCAAACATCTAAGCTTTATGCTTATATTTCCATTCAAGCAAATAAAGCCATCAACCATGGGTTGCAAGCAAGTCCAAGTGCTCTCTTAGGCAATATAGGACTATGTCTTTTCTTTTGTGTTATTTTTATCAATATGCTTCAAGCATATTGAATGTTGTAATGCTTATCATTTCTATAATGCTTGAATGAATCTTTGTTTAGTTGCATAATTGTTGCCTTGCATATATGTGTATCTTGCTCTCTTAAAATATTTTTGTAGCAAAGATCTCCATAGCTCGTTCCCTTGGTGCTCTCAAATGAGGGGGAGCATACATCAAGGGGGAGCATTCTACCCATTTAAACTTCCCTCGTGAAGCTTACTCGGTTTAACATTTTTAATTTTACAAAAACGGGGAGAAGAGAAATGTAAACTCTATAATACTTGTCTAAAAACAAGTTTTAGATATATTGAGTTTAAGATTTTGTAATAATAAAAAAGGGGGAGATTGTTGACATAAATAATGCCTAAAAACATTATTAACATGTTATCAATATCTCTATGTTTTAATTATCACAAAATATAAACTCATATAACTAAAACTTGAGACATAAACAAGTATTTAGTGATTAATATTTCTCTTTACATCCAAATCACTTAAGGTATGAATAAACAAAGTGTTTAGTGCAATTTATGATCAAAGGAGTATTTAATTAACTAATGCAAAGTTTATTTAATTATATAAACATATTATATATTTTTGAAAAACACTTTTGGTAATAAAGAAAAATGTTTTATTCATACTAAATATATGAATTCAAATTTTTAACCAAAATCAGTTAGTTTTTCATCAAATAAACTTTCCCCACTAAAAGACAAAGAATCTGGCCGTTTCAGCTGGGCGGCCCCCTTAATTATAAAGGGCGTTCCCCTTAATTTTAAGGGGGCCGGCCATGATTTAAGGGGACCGGCCACGCTCCTCTGTCAGATTCTGTTGCCTATAAATACCACCTTAAACCTGGATTTTTTCCTCACCTTTTGCACTACTAAACTTTCTGATCTAGATCCAAATCTCCATTCTTTTATCCTTTGATCATAAGTATATAAATTTTTTGTTTCAAAGTGATCCAACCTTCATCCTCTCAAGTGCAAGAGAAGAATACTTCTATCCCTCAAGACAAGAAGTATTACAACTTGTTGTGATCTCCACATCCAAGTTGTTGGTGCATCATCAAAGATCTTTTACATTATTCTTTGTGAAGATTGTTGTGAATATTTGATTGTAGTTAGTTGTGTTAGATATAGATCGTGTGATTAGTTAGTAGCTTGGTGTGAAGAAGATAAGCTAGGTACTAGATTGGTGTGAAGAAGATAGGTGTGGAGTAGTTAGTTATGAAGTAGATTGGTTTGAGGAAGTTGTGTAGAAGTTGTGACTTAGGTGTGACGAAGTTGTGGTGTGAAAAGTGGTGTGTATATTGGTGTGTACGGTTTTCTCCGCCATAAGGGAGCTTGTTGATATAGTGAAGAAAACTCTCGAGTTAGGTGCTCGGGGAGTGGAGTAGGGCAAGGAAGGTGTCCTTGTAGCCGAACCACTATAAATCTCTTGTCTCGCGGTTAGATCTTTCCATCTCTTACTTATTTCATTACTTATCATTATAATTTATTGTGTAGTATTAATTGTTTATATTGTACAAGACTTGAGATCACATATTATCGAATCTAAGTTTTTAAAAGCTAAGCAAAACTCTAAAACTAATTTTTATAACGAAGTAAAAAGACGTAAAACTATTCAACCCCCCTTCTAGTTTTCCACAGTGTGATTTTGTTTGTTTGTTTGTTATTTGCTTCCGTATGCATGCTTTATTTTTATTGTTGGTAGATCATGTTTCTAAATTAAATAGTGGAAATAGTTTACTTTGTTGTTTTGGCCTAGTCTTAACTCCACCTAAAAGTATTTTTGCAAAAGATAAGTGTAAGGGGAAACCCCAAATATGTTTTTAAGAAACAAACCGATCATGATTCTCCACAATATTAAATGAACATGTGTATTCGTATTTGTTAGAGTCAAATGCTTGTATCGAGTCATAATGAAGTTTTGCAGGATTTTCCAGGAAGTAAGACCAAGTTTTTCCAGAAATTTTCCGGAAACTTAACATAAGAATTTCTGCAGGTCACTTCTGACGGCGTCAAGGGTTAACTCTTGACGGCGTCACGTGTAAAAATCTGGAAATTTTACCGGTTTTGTTTTTCTAATGGAGTCTTATGGTTTTTGTGAATTATTAAGTTTTATAATCTCCAGGAGATCTGCAAACTTCATTCCACAAGCATTATATCTTATCTTGTTTTCTAGGATTTAGTAACTTATATAGGATGCCGCCGATTTTATGCGAGGTTGTTTTGTCTATTTTTTTCAGGATTTACAGGTTATGTTTGACAAGGAGATGATTTACATTCTGGAAGGGAAGCTTTGATTGTTCATTTTCTTGGAGGAAGATTTAACCTGGCCACCTTATTATCCATACCGAGCGAATCAGGGGAGTATTTGATTTCATTCTTTTTACTTTTTAACTTTTACATTCTTTGCTTGAACATTGGGGACAATGTTCATCTTAAGTGTAAGGGGAGGGTAAAAAGATGATACCTTACATATGCACTTTCGCTTGAGTTTGTTTTGTTTGATAGTAGATGTGTAATAAAACTATGAGAAATACTTGTTAGTGCAATTTTAGCGCCAAATTTAATTTTTTTTTACAACATTTAGGAGTGAAACTTTATCCATAGCAAGCGTCTCATGGATAGGAGATTGTATGACTAGCACAAAACCGTATATTCAGAAAAATTTTCCACCCAAATATGTGAGGTTCGCCTTTAGATTTGATAGGAAAAGCATTTACTATTAATGCTTATGAGTGTACCGGTAGCATTTAGATTCTAGAACTTGCGTTAGTGATGCATCCCGAGACCGCTAGTGAGACTACATTCGTGTAGTAGGATTTACTACATGATAAGAGGCATTAGGATCACCCTTGTGTTAAACCCGTATTATAATTACTTGACCATTTAAGTCATATTACTTGGCTAGTTAAGTCAACTAATTTTTCCCACACCCCGTTGTACTCATTTTTAGTACACGAAACCCCTAGTACACCCCTCCGAGCCTATCTTTTCATTTCTAACTTTAAGCATCTTACTTAAAGGAAGAATTTGTTATACCCCACTTAAATGTACACCCAAATCGCCTTAGCCTTCCGTGTATGCGCTCATCTTTAGTGCATTATTGTTATTTGTTAAACCCTAAGTTAACTATCTAATTGATTACATGGTTGCTAAGTCGAGTCATATCCTTGTACATATTGTTTTGGGACGATTGGGACTCATGGGTAAGTACTTATTTTATGAAGTAATGGGGAAGAACATCATTTATTACCCCCATATGTACGTTAATCTTAAAAGTGCTCCAAGTGTTCTGATTTTCTTAATTCGAGTCATTAGATTAGTTTAATGTAAAGTATGTAAAGATTCAAGTGTAAGGGGAATATTCATTCCCTATGATGTATTATTTTGGATGGTAGGGTAAGAGTGTATGCACAAAAAAAAAAAAAAAAAAAAAAAATCGAAAAAATCAAGAAAAAAAAATTGGAAAAAGGAAAAAGAGAAAAAACATACGGACTACCATCCCTTTTTATTCTATGTTCATTTTATGTTTTTGTTATTTTTCATTTATTAGCTTAAGTCGAGTCTAGTCTTGGCTTAGCAACGCCATATTGTACATGTAATTAACTAAGATTGTTAACTCGCCACCAGTAAAACTTCCTTTATCCAACAAAACCGTGTATTTCATATCCCTACACCTAACGTTACAACCCTTTAAAAGACCTCTTTGATAGTTTATACTAGGTGCTTACGCCATGTGGTGGAGGTTTGATCCTTTCCCAAGCCTATGGTAATCTATTTTGCTATGACAGGTAGTGAGAGATATCTTCCGTTTCCATTTTGTAATTTATACTTTATTACACCCGAGAGATGTGAGTATTTAAACACTATTTGTAAGGTGCTAGTGTATGACCTCCGTGCTTGTCTATTGGTCTTTAGTGGAACGATTATTTGTTGTAATTACTTTTATATTAGTGTTAAATGACCCCTAACTTGTATTTTGAGTAGAATAAAAACGCATTTGCTTGAGGACAAGCAAATCTCAAGTGTAAGGGTATATGATGAGGCGAAAAATGAACCACTTTTAGGGGGCCATTTAAGCCCGGAATTGAATTTATTTGATCAAATATTGCCCTAAATCGTTCCTTTTGTGATTTTAGGTACTTTGGGAGTGAAATCTGGAAAAGGAAGCAATTCGGACGTTTTTGGAGCATAAAAGTGAAGAAAACGCCAAAGTCTTAATTTTCCTTGCTGGGAACAGTAAGTGACGGCGTCAAAAGTAACATCCTGACGGCGTCAAGAGTTAATTCCTTGACGACCCAGTACATATTGGACGGCGTCACGAAGTAGGGCGTCAAGAGTAAAAATCATGACGGCCTGGAAATGCTAATACATGACGGCGTCAGAAGTAGATCAAGG
>JARVZY010009431.1:0-28121 GCA_030686995.1 Artemisia argyi
TCGGTTATGTCAATCCTAACCCGTTTACATATAACCCAAACACCGCCTTTTCAACCAGTTTTTCTAAACTGGTCGACTTGTTTAATCCATTTAAGTAATTTAACCCATTTACCCCACTACAAACATAATTTATCTAAATTAAAAATAAAAATCCAAGTGGGTTGGCCGGTCAACCTGTTTAACACACACACCCGAAAACTAGTTAGACCAGACCCGAACCGGTTTATTTTTGTGTCAGTTTTGGGTCGTGTTTCGTGTTAGGAATTGCTACCCCTACTTTTTGACGGCATCTCTTTTTGTGCGGTATGATATAAATACAATTTTCTTGTACTTTCAGGTTTATGTAAGTAAAAATGGGCAAGAAATGACTGGAAAAGCTGCTTACATTCACTATAAAAAGGTACTCCTGCTCAATTATATCTCCCAACTTTTTTACCTTGTTTTGCTTTATATTACAGTAATAAACTTTAAGTTTAAAAATCTTTTCTGTGTCCATATGGTCTGAGCTCAATTATGTTGCTTTTGTCCTTTAGCAAGTCTGGTTGTTATTATCATTGAAAAAGATTTGCTGTTTTGACAGGAGAGTGGAGGAGGATTTAAAAATAAAAAGGCGAAGAAAACTTCCACCAAGAAGAAATGAGTGTTGATCGTGTGGCTGAAATGTGAGATTGGTATATACTCATGTTGAGACACTAAGAGTCTGAATGGGATTGCTCAAATACAGCTGACACTAGTAGCTTCAAAAGTATTGGTGAAGTTTCTGAGGCTGCTTGGTACTGGAAACTGGAAAGCACATGAAATAAGGCATAAGCTTTCCAAAATTCAAGTTGTAGTTCAGACCTTTGTTTTACTAACAAACATATTTTATACCTGAGTTTAGTTTTAGAATTTGAAGCTTTTTAAAAACTCTTGTAGTTATAATTGGACATCACCTCACTTTGGTAGAATGGAGTTTGAGACTAAAATTTATTAGTTTTGAAGCTCAATTTATGCAAAATAGCAGTGTATTTGATGATTAAACATAAAAGGTAACATTTGCTGTTTTTGTAACAAAATGGAGCTTGATTTCATCTGTTTATGACTTCGGATCAAAACCGGGTCAAGAAGATGACCCATGAGAATATAGTTTATTACTAAGTCATCTTTGTCAAAATTGTTAAAAGTTATACTTGCAGGCTCTAAAGTTGTGTGTGAAATATTTTTTTAACCAGTGCACATTCAGGGCCCGTCAGTTTTGTAAATTTATATCATAAAAATGCAAGATTAGAACAAGAATTTATGATGTCAATTGTAATATTTGATTTTACTCGTTCAAAGATCCATCAATCAATCCACTAAGATTAGTCAAAATGTCTATTTATTCATTACTAGAACAGGTAATTTTAGAACAGGGATAATAATACAATGTATGTTAAAGTCAAAGTAAAGAACGAGTGATTGATGTGAGTTTTAGCTATCTCTCTTAAATGAATCTTATCTTTCTTGACCAAATAATAGCCTTATGTTATTGAGTCTTTCTCTTCTCAATATACACTTGATAATCTTATCCATGTTTCTTTGGAGATAGTTCAGATAATTCTCTTAAACAACAGATCCTTAGATAACAACTAGAATGGCGTCTACCTCATCTTCATCCTTTCAAAAGAGCTTCAAGTATGATGTTTTTTTGAGTTTTAGAGGTGGTGACACCCGTAACAATTTCGTTGGCCATCTTTTTGAAGCTCTTCAGCGAAATTCCATTGAAACTTACAAGGACAATAAGAAAATCGAGCAAGGAAAAACGATCAAG
Organism: Artemisia argyi; assembly: GCA_030686995.1. NCBI lineage: Eukaryota > Viridiplantae > Streptophyta > Magnoliopsida > Asterales > Asteraceae > Artemisia > Artemisia argyi. The sequence continues at coordinate 1,790 of JARVZY010009431.1, forward strand.
GACCAACTCATCAAATCCATTGAGGACTCGAGGTTTTACATCATTGTTTTTTCCAAGACTTATGCATCTTCATCTTGGTGCCTAAATGAGCTTGTCAAGATTATGGAATGTAAGAAGACGACCGAGCAGAATGTTTATCCTGTCTTTTTTGATGTGAAGCCCACTGATGTCCGCAATCAAAGTGGGCCAGTTGAAAAAGCCTTTGCCGAAAATGCAAAGAAGGGCGCTGCTGGAAAATGGAGAGAGGCTATGAAAGAAGCCTCAAATCTGGCTGGGTGGGAGTTGAAGGCCACAACTAACGGGTAATTAGATTTCATTCAATTTTTTATCATGATAACTACATTTATATTCTTTTATGTTATAAATCCTCATTGTTTATATGCGCTTTGAGTAAGCTAATAATATAATCTTTAATGATACAGGGACGAATCTGGATTGATCCAACTAATTGTTGATGTTATTTTCAAAAAGTTGTATTCCACTAATTCATGCGCGTATGGAAAGTTAGTGGGCATGGAGACCCGAATTAGTGATGTTCTTTCATCTTTAGAGATTGATAGTGAAGATGTTCGCATGATCGGGATCAAGGGGATAGGAGGTGGGGGGAAGACAACTTTAGCCAGAGCTGTTTATGATCAAATATCCAATAAGTTTGAAGGAAAAAGCTTCGTTGAAAATGTTAGGGAAGTCTCAAAAGCTTCACTGTCCGGTTTGAAGAAGCTGCAAAAACAAATACTAAGGGATGTTTTCTATGATAAGAAGATCTCCATTAGTGGTGTCTTGGATGGGAAAAACACAATGATACGGATGATGTGTCGTAAAAGGGTTCTTGTTGTTCTAGATGATGTAGATCATAGTGACCAGCTTGAGGCGTTAGTTGGTGATCTTGATTATTTTAAGTCCGGAAGTCGCATTATTATTACAACAAGAGATGAGCAGGTGCTAGTATCACACGGAGTGAGTTTGATATGTAATGTCAATTTGTTGACGGACGATGAAGCAATGTGTCTTTTTAGGAGATATGCATTTGGTAAAAATATTCCAACTCAAGGGTACAATGAGATGTCACGACAAGTTGTGCGATATGCTGCCGGTCTTCCTCTAACGATTAAAGTTTTGGGTTCATTTCTCCATGGTAAAAATGAGCTTGAGTGGAAAGATGCTTTAGAAAGACTAAATACCATTCCGCAGAAAGATACCCAAGAAATGTTGAAAATAAGCTACGATGCTCTAGAGCCTGATCACAAAGAAATACTTCTAGATGTTGCGTGCATACTGAAAGGTGAGCAGAAAGACAAAGCACTCCGAGTCCTTGAAAGTTGTGGATTTCATGCTACCATCGGTTTAAGTGTTCTTGAGAAGAGATCCCTTATAACCATTTCTGAATATGGGAGCTTGGGCATGCATGACCGTGTAGAAGAAATGGGAAAGAATATTGATGGTCATTTACATTTTAATGAGCATAATAGACAAAGCCGGATGTGGATTGAAAATGAAATAGAAGATACATTGACTAATAATCTGGTAAGGATCAAAGTTTTTTGTAAGGTGCAAAAACCCAACAAAGTTTCATTTCTTATGACACGTTTTTTTGTTACTGATTATGGCTTTCAGGTCAACGAAGCAATAAGATGTATAAAACTGTCGCCACAAAGACTTGATTTAAGAACTTTTATGACAGGTCTCAGAAACATGAAGAAACTAAGAGTTCTTTACATGTGTTCTGGATCTAATTGGGATGATAGTAAAGTTAGCCAGCTCTTTCCAAGCTCTTTAAAGTATCTATGTTGGCGAGCTTACCCTTTTTCATCTTTACACGAAACATTTCAAGCAGACAATCTTGTCGGACTTGACATGTCTTTTAGCTCAATATTACAACTTTGGTTAGTGGGAAAAGGAAAGGTAAACAATGGTTGCTTGCCGGCCTGTTTTCAATTATTGATCATAATGCTATACATCTATTCATTAGTTTGTTATTAGAACAATGCATATTGATCTCCTTCGTTTTGTTTATGATAGGCTCTTACTAAGCTGAGATTCCTTGATCTCAGCCATACAAGATTAAGAAGGTTGAACCTTGGACTCACTCCGAATCTTGAGAGGCTAGATCTTACAGACTGTTGGAATTTAGTAGAAATTAATGCACCTGTTGGGTGTCTTAAAAACATTCTCTACATGGACTTAAGTGGTAGTGGTAAGTTTAAATCCTTTTTGTTTGACAAACAGTCTAATTCACTCAAGGTTGGTTCTTCATCAGAGTTACATCTCATTGTGGAGTCCATAGATAAATGTGCCGCGCACCTGGACAATAATTTGCCAAATTATAAATTTACATGTTTATATAAAGAAGATCCAGCTGCCTCATCATTTGGAAATCTTGAAAAGCTTATTTCTATAGGTCTTTGTTCTTGCACAAACCTTAAAAGTTTTTTTAGAAGCATTTTTACTTTGCAATGTTTAAAAAAGCTCACACTTAAAGCCAGTATTCCAGAAGTGCCCAAGGATGTTCACCAGTTACAATGTCTAGAGGAGCTTTGTTTATCCGGTGCAAAGATAAAACATCTTCCAAATGTTCTTTGTATGTTAAAGCAGCTGAAATCTCTCAAACTTAAATTTTGTCGGGATCTTGAGAAATTACCCAAGGATTTTGGTCAATTAGAATCCCTGCAGGAGTTTTGTTTGTCCGGTGCAAAGATAAAACATCTTCCAGATGGTCTTTGTATGTTAAGACAGCTGAAATCTCTCAAACTTGAATGTTGTGAGGATCTTGGGATATTACCCAAGGATTTTGGCCAATTAGAATCCCTGCAGGAGCTTTGTTTGTCCCATACAAAGATAAAACATCTTCCAGATGGTCTTTGTATGTTAAAGCAGCTGAAATCTCTCAAACTTGAATATTGTGTTGATCTTGAGAAATTACCCAAGGATTTTGGCGAATTAGAATCCCTGCAGGAGCTTTGTTTGTTCCATGCAAAGATAAAACATCTTCCAGATGGTCTTTGTATGTTAAAACAGCTGAAATATCTCAAACTTGATTGTTGTTTGGATCTTAAAAGTTTACCTGAAGATTTTGGCAAATTAGAATCTCTAGAGAAGCTAATGTTGTCTACTGGGATTAGTCGCCTACCGGACTGTATTTGTATGCTGAAACATCTGAAATATCTTGAAATTGGATGGGATCAGAAGTTAGTGGAAGATCCTGGCCGATTACAATGTTTAGAGAAGCTAATTTTCAGGTCCTGTCAATTTTCTGGAGGTTTTCCAAAGAGCATCTTTGAACTGAAACGCCTAAAATATTTTCATCTGTTATATTGTACACTTGATGATTTGCCTGAGGAACTTGGGCATTTAAAATGCTTAGAAGAGTTAGATATAACAGGTACAAAAATATGTCGTCTTCCACAGAGCATTTTTCAATTGAAAGGTCTGCGTATTATTGGGCTTAAAACAACTCTTGAGTTATGTGGCTTAACACCCGTGAAACGAACCTCCGGTAATGGTGTTCATGAAAAGTCCTGCTACACTGTCGTTTAGTCCTCTGTAAACAACTATTTCAACAGGTACTTTCTCTGTTTTCTTGAAAATCTGTCTTATGTTAATCCGAATTTTGAAATTGATATGATGTTAATTGATTTTTCTATACGCATTTTACTATTGATCATAACTGAACCATTTCCTGCATGTTTGATTGCCAATCAGCACTTCATAGAACCAAAATGAACTCGAAGCTCAATTCCCGACGCCTAAAGGTTTGTTCTGGATCAAACAGTTTTTCCATGTCTGAAAGATTTCGCCAAATGTTGGGAGCGTATTTGTGTTCGTTTCGGGACATCGATCACTCTCAACATCACTGTTGTGTCATCTTATAGATTAAGCTCTTGTGTGGTGTGAAGATATTTTGTTGGTCATCAATAGGATACTTTTATCAGCATCAATGTATGATTGTTATTAGGTACATTCGCAAACAATGATTGTTTTTCTTTTTATCATTCAGAATTAGTTTTGACAAAGTTTATTCATGGAGTTCAGTTTAGGTAGCCGAGTTGTTCAGAAAGTGAATTTGTGCTTCTAATGAAAGGTTTATAAGTGATGTCAATATACTCTTGAGGTTATTGGAAAAATTTTGGTCAAATTTTTTGAATTGAATGACAATTGATGGTCATCATGTATACTAATGGGATTTAAGAACAATGTTAATGTTTGGTCAATTGTAATGACCGAATTAAGTTTGTGTTCATGAGCCATTAGTAGATTTAATTTGTGTCCATTTTTTTTCCTCATCCCTTTTACCTATAAATGAGAGCTCTTCTCATTTGTCTAAATACACCAAGAAAATACTCACTCCTTTCCTTTGTTCACCATTATTCTTGAGCTTGTGTGTATCCGTTTGTAATAGAGGGAAGGCACGTTTTGGTTCGCCTAGATAACTCGTTTGTGCTAACGGGGTTATCTGTTGTTGTTGTATCCTGGGAAATAGACGTCTATGATTTCTCAAGCACCGTGGAGAGGACGAATCTGTCTTAAAGAAAGTGTGAGCATCACACGCCTCAACATTTTCCTTGTATTTTTATGTCACACTATCAAAATAATTACGGTATCGTTTTCTATATTTTATCTTTTATTGTTGTGATCAACATATTATTTGTTTGTCTCTAATAGCAATACACCTAATATAAACAACAATCTTAAGACCGATTATTTGCTATTAGAGGTGATAGTTGACTGGAAAATGAATTTCAAGAAAAAATTTTGAGATTATTTCATTGAGGAATATAACATTTAAACTGGTTTTGTTTCTTTGGTCAAAATATCTAATGATATTTAATAATAACAGCTATGAGTGACTTAAAAGTGAGTTATATGACCTGTTTCATAATTTTTTGTCTCATTGGTTGATTTGTTAATAGAGAGATTCTTGATAGAGATAATTAAATTGAAGTAGAGAACATTATATGGGTTGCTTGAACATGATTGCTTATGGACCATGGCCATTTTCACTTATCAGTATTATGGGTACCATTATTGGTTTATTGGCATTCATTTGTTTGTTTATGGTGGCCGTAAAAGATGTCTCAATATCTAAGTGGGTATTTTATTTTGCAAACTTTTACATCCACATTTTAGTTTTATGACTCTGTCACGTGAATATGCCAGACTTACTAGATGCATTCCGAAGCAATTTTCAAGTATTTTTTAGTTAAGGTTTTATGTTCCTTTGGCATTGTGCAACCTTGAATGCATTAGATTCAAAAGATAGTTGATCGGGACAAGTATCTTACTGAGTTTTCTTTAATGATATTTGTGCTCAATAAATTACGGTGTAATTGTGTTTGCTTCAAAAGGTTTTGTGATTGCTGTGACATTATTATGTAGCGAATCTGAATTCGAACAAGTATATTTTAATATGGTACTTCGTTCACATAAAAGAAATATTGAGGTTTGTTTCTTTTTTTTTAGAAACTTTGTTATCTAATAAACCTTTATCTACGTATGCATATTTCACATTACTGAAATTTATTTGTATTAATATATGTTGATGGTTATCATCTAATATATTAAATGTGATTCATTGCTTGAAAACGGTTTGGCTTTGAATATGTAACGGAGAAATAATAAAGTGGGCCTTTTCAATTGTGTGATTATGAAACAGGATTTAATGCCACTTTATTACAGTAGTATTTCTATTTCATGAGTAACATAGTTTATTTTGATATGAGTTAAAAGATTGATATGAAACTTCATGGCTTGGAAAGGTTTTATATCTCCTATGACACTAATGTGCAACACAACTTAGCGCTCGTCTTCTTGAACCTGTTCATTATATAGTATTTCCCATAAAGCTGAGTTGTTTTTTATGGAATCTTATTTAAAGATCCAACATTAACTGGCCGAAATTTTGGATCATTACATGATGATATTAAAAAAAAATAGAGTGCTCAAAGCATGTTGGGTGAAATCTTTGTTATGACGCTAGTTTGTGTAACTAGTATTGGTTTTATGATGATTAAACACATTCTTGCGGAATGAGAATTTTGGTGTTATTTGGAATCCAAAATATTTGTTATCATAACTATGCACTTGTGGGAAAAAGTGTGTTGTTCGCATAGTAAACGAATGAGTTTTGATTCCAATTCCGTTGTGCTGCACTCTAAGACTTTAAACTTTATTTTTGGAAAGTTTGAGTTGAAATAGGTGAACCGTTTGGTCACAAAGTATTTTGGTACAACAATTCATTTTGGAGAATTTGTTGTCACAACTGCGCATCTATGGGAAATGCTTTGTTCACGTGGTAAACATTAAATGGGTGAACAATTTGGTCACGTTATTTACTTTGGTACATCATTTCCATTTGGACTCGTATGTTGTCACAACCGCGATATCATGGAAAATTGTGTTTTTCGAATGGTAACAAATGAGTTTTGCATCAATTTTTTTTCGGTGATTAGGTAACAATGAAACATCTTAAACTTGATTTTGGAAAAAAACTGTTGAGCTTAAACGGAAGAATTAGATTATCGCAGTTTTTATTTTAGCACAACATTTTTTCCAAGTGGTTTATAATTTTTTTTAATGCTGATATTTGTGTTACTTGGATGTTTTTTGGTACAACATTTTCTGGTTGTTATAATACAAAATTATGTATTATTTTGTATAATGTTCAACGCAAAATTTTTTGTTTCATTTGGTGCAAAATATTGTGGCAAAGTAGTGCCTATTTAAAGTTGTTTGGTGCGGTTTTGTGCAACTAGTTTTGAACATGAGAATAAATAAGTCGCTCGATTTTGTATCGAATATTGGAAGTTTGGATGTTGCAAATATTCTGTTGTGAATATTGGTGCAAATAATCAAACCACGTGTTATTCTAAATAGATGAATAATCGTCAAGACTTGTTATAACTCATATCGGTAATTATCAAACGTTTTGTCATGACAATTTGTTGAATATAACCGTGTAGGACATTGTGAAATGTCAAGACATAACACACATATAGATGACAACGAATTACGTTGGTTTATGTAACTAACTTGAACGGTGTGATTGTCATCCAATGTGAGCTATTGTCCATTCGCAAAGTTGGACACATTTTGATTGTGTAAAATGATTACACATTGATTTTATGTGATTATAATCACATAAAAAATTGTGATAATCATATAATGATAAGAGATTAAATGTGATTATATATAATTACAAGTGAATTGGAATGACATGTTATAAGTGTAGGACTTACACATATAACTTATGGGATCCTCCTAAAACATGTATGGTTTAAGGTGGTGATTTGTCTAAAAGAAGAATGTTAGTAGATGAAGCTATGAGTAATCAGAATGATGCATCTTCTGTCATACACTTGATTCGTGAGAAATGTTAGTAGATGAAGCCATGTGAGAAATGTGACAACCGGCAATTTAGGGAGTTATTTTGAAAATCCGCATTACGTTAAAGTTCGTTTATAATTTTTATTTGAAATTTTATTTCACAACGAACTTGTAAGACCTATTTTATGGATATTTATAATTATTGATGTTATGGAATTCGTGAATTATTTTCATAATTCATTTTTGATATTATGCTCGGTGATGTATTCTTAAATTATCACTGGTACTACGTTGACTCTGGCACTAGGTTTACCTAACAAAATTTTTATGATTCGTTTTACGAGTCCGATTATATATAATTATTTATGAGATGTTTTTTTTCGGGAGATATTAAAGTTTGAAATGAGTTCGGGTTTCGGGCCACATATTTTACATTTACCCACTCTTACTACTAGTAATATCATTACTACTATTATTATTCTTATTATCATTATTATTATTATACAAAAAAAAAAAAAAAAAAAAAAAAAAAAAAAAAAAAAGAGAGTTAATTACAAGGGTCCTTGTGGTTCGGTTCACACACAAAACCCAACACCCTCACCACTTCATTTCTCAACTCTCTCTCTTCCCCTTTTCTTACCCTAGCCGCCGAACCACAAATCCGGCCACCACCACCATCTCGCCGCCCTCACAACAAAACAAACACCACCACCTTGTTCCTTTTTCCTTCCTCTTTCTTTTGGTGTACTATACGCGCCGTATAACACACCCTAACACCTCGGGATTTAATCAAATCCGACCCAACTTTGTTATTTTTACTAGATCTATCCGATTGGAGGTTCAAGAAGGTGAGAATGCTTGTTTTTGGTACCTTGGGTGCCTTGACTTGGTGACTAATCCGTGGCTACACGGATGATTTTAGTGGGAATCGAATTATTATGTTATGAAATAAGGTTTTTGATGTTAAAATAAAGGTTTGGTATCCGGGTTGTGGATGATTGGTTGTTGTCGACTCGTTGACCACGAGCCGTGGCTCACGGCTCACCATGGTTCGAGCCCTATGGCTTGATTTTCTTGTTGGGTTTTGACCTAGCATATTTTTGTGAGAGCTTGTTATGTTGGTTTTGATTGGTGGCTCATTTTGATCGAGCCTAGCTCTCGTTGTTGTTGGTTATGTGCCGCGACCCAAAGGGTCCTCATTTGGCAGCTTTGTGGTGCTCGATTGAGCTTTTGCCGAGACCAAGATGGTCCTTGGTCGAGTCCTCCTTGACTCATAATTGTAGCCGAGACCCAAGTGGGTCACTTGGCTCGGGTTTGGCTTGGTAAACCGACCCAAATTATATATGATGAACTTCTTGTTGTTATTTTTCATGTTGTTGTTGTCGTTGTTGTTGTATTTGGATTTTGGCCGAACGCTTTGGTTGGGTCGAGACCTTTGTAGTCTCGACAATGGAATTATGGTATTGATTGTGGAGTTGTTGTCGAATGGTAAAGTGGGGACCGATTGTGAGACGGTCACTTAGATTGACGGAGATAGGTTAGTCGGGTGCCGTAGTCGGACCCTATTGTTGTAGCACGTGGATTGGGATTGATTGGACGGAGATGTATTGATTGTTATGACTTTTACATATTACTTTGGACTTGGACAATGAGCCGAGAGTCATGACTCGGACATGTGACCATTTCGTATGACTCGAAAATTATTTACAATTAAAACGTAAATAATAAAACTCGTAATAATAGTTATTGATAATATAATCGTTTATATGAATATATAGACGTGAATAACGGATATATAATTATATAAACGCGTATATTAATAATAATAATAATCACGAGTCACATTATAAATAATACAACTAGATATATATTAGGCTACGAAAGTGGCGTAATATTATTGAACGTATTATTACTATAAAGATGTGTTATAAAACGAGAAACTCTCGACAATTATTAAATATTAAATAAAATGTCATTTTATATATATATAACGAATAAACTTATCGAGTTATGCGGAGTCGTTGTCACTCGAGTTCAGGTAAGTTTATTTGTGACTTTCGTGTTGTCACGGATATATGACGATTAATATAAACGTTTTCTATAACTAAATAACCACTTAACCGTAAGGTTGAAACGGGTTATTTGGCTATATAAAATGAATATATTAATGGGCATCGTATCCTACGACGCCCGTAGGTTGTGGTATATGTAAAGTATAATAAATTGCGAATGTATATATCGGGAAATCTGGCCAATTTGACGATATATATGAGGAATTTATTAGGCTATGATATCTACCATATAGTATTTATGTGCTATGTGCTTTAGGATGGAGTGTAATCTTGGAACGGTATGTTACGTAAATAAATATGAGGAATATCAAATCGACGGATTTGATAAACTTCGGCGATTTATTTAAATGATATATTGGGCTAATATTAGATCCATAGTTTATTTTATTATTCTTCGTGTGACCTTTTTGGTTTGTTTTGAGTCGACCCGCTACCCGTATGGATACCAAACGCAAATACACCAAACTAATACGAAATGGATTTTCGGAAATAAAATGGATTCTCGTCCGGGTTTGGGAATATTTTAAATTTGAGGAAATGATTTCTGAACGAGTTAATATTGTTAGGTCGTGCCGAGTCCGTAGTTGCTGTTTCGTGAGTTACTATACATCTTATTTCTACCGACTTCTTCTTGCTATTTTCTGGACTTGAGGTGAGTCATAGCCCCACTTTTACTCTTGAACTATGTTTTCAATACTTGGGGTGAGAAACGTGCAAATTATTTTATGTGGACTATTATCGCTTTTATATTCTTTCTAAACTTGCTATGCGTATGGACTAGGATGTATTCTCAGCTTTAGTCACATATTTTGTGTGTACTATTCAAGGTTGGCTTATTTGGTTATTTGGAATTGTCAGCTTTAGTCATATATTTGTTGTGTGTACTATTCAAGGTTGGCCTATTCAGATACTGTAGTGTGCACCTATAGGTTATTAATACTTCAGAGGTTATCCGAGTATTTATGATATTGCGGGGGTTACCCGAATATCTATGTTAGAACGGAGGGTATCCGTGTGTTAGGTTGGAGCGGAGGGTATCCGCAGGCTTTTAGCGAATCCTTAGTCTAGCTAGCAAGCGTTTTGCGTATATGTCCACTATATTGTTAGATGAATTTAAACCTATGATCTCACCAGCGAAAGCTGACTTTTAGCACGTTTTCTCAGGAAATTAAGTGATGATATGCATGCTTGGAATGGAAGGCTCGGCCAAGGCTCATGGTTTATGGATCTATTTTTCTAAACTCTGATAATTAATTTTGGACCTACAGTTATGTTATTTTGGGCCTGACTCTGAATGATGTTGGGATAAATGTAAACCTTAAAACCCCGTTTTGGTTGTGTTTTTATTATGTTTACTTTATCTCGTTCTATATTGTCATGTGTTGGATACCAATCCCCGTAGCACCCCGAAAGCTTGTTGAGTCTTCCGCTGTATCAAATTTTAGGGGTGTTACAGATTGGTATCAGAGCCAAGGTTATAGAGAACTAGGTAAATAAACGCCTAAACTATAACCGAATTTTTATAGAAAATGATCCTTGACCACCGCCCGCCAGCCCGCCAAGCCGAAGCATCTTCTATTATTTGAGGTATTATGAGATATTTGAGATGATTGTTAGATTTGGGATTTATTGAGATGATTTGAGGTTTATGGATTTTAGTAATAAGATGGCGTTTCAAGGAATTATATGGTCTATATGTTTTATAAACATTTTAGTAATGCGGTGTTTGAAACTCTTTATTGAAATTATGTGTTTGAATTATTTGGTGAGGATTTTTGGTATGGTATTTTGAGTTGTGATTTAGTTGTTTTGAAACACTTACACCTACCCTACGCAGTTGTCACAGACCATGGCCTCCCATATGCCCGATGTTGTCGAGGATATTCTTACTGCACCGGTTTTACCTGCACAGTTCACTATGGTATCTGATGATCCTTACCAGATGGCCATGCTTTCAGCTACTGTACCATAGGCAGCCTCTACTTCAGCACTACCTGCTGCATCTACGCAGGGACCCTCATCTTCTCTAGGGCTCCCTGGTACATCGAGGCAGCTTACTCTTCATCAGGCTTTGGCTCGTGTGGCCCCACGCTTTGCCCACCGAGCTACGGAACGCATGTCGGTACGCCCTACTCCATCACCTTTACAGATTGATGCTCACTCCCTTCTGTCTGAGGCGCCACCCACATCATTGCGACGTCGTCCTAGATCACCTACTACATCTCCACATGGTTCACCTAGTAGGAGACGACGATTGATGAGGTACTCTTCCGATGAGGAGGAGGAGGAGGAGGAGGAGTACGAGGGTGAGGATGAGGCTGATGACTCTGAGCAGGAGGATGACCCTCAGGAGGCTGAGCAGGGTGATGATGATGACCCTGAGGAGGAGGATGACCCTCAGGAGGATGAGATGCCTGATGATGATGATGATGAGTTAGTAGCTCAGGCTGAGGAGCCTGATTCACCTGTACACCCGATTGAGCCTGATTCACCTGATCATCCATTTTTGGTTGAGTTGCCACCTGGTAGTCCCGTTGAGTCAGATGCATCTTCTGAGGTTTCTGCTGAGCATGCAGAATTAGGTGAGATTGGCAGGTTATGGGCTCAGATTACGGCTCTTGGTGAGAGAGTTACTCATATGTCTGAGCGGATTGATAGAGTGACTGTTGAGTTTATTGGGCAGTTGAGGGTTGATATGGTTATGGCTGAGAGAAGAGTTATCGAGATGAGGAGAGTTTTGATGGAGGTTCATGAGCATATCGATAGTATTCAGCGAGGTTTTGTTACTGCTCGAGAGGCTGACCGCAAGCTATGGCAAAGGAATGCCGAGCTAGAGAAGGAGGTGGCTGACCTCAAGAGAGACCGAGACACCCATAGCGTAGAGCTAGGATCGTTATGGAGGGATCTTGATGGCTTGAGGCAGGAGTTGAGAAGTCTCCGCCAGCAGCGTGGCTAGTTGCTTGGGTTATGTTGTCTTGTTGCTTTCTTAACCGAGGAGTGTTCGGTTAGAAAAGCTAGTTATCATATTTTGATGTATTTTGTTCAGTATTCGTCTCTTTTAGAATGATTAGTACGTTTTGTGTTATCCGTTAGTCGGAACGATGTTAGATCGCTATTGTATGGTTGATGGTTATTAGTATATGGTATTATGTGATTTTGGGTGTTATGGAAATTGAGTCCTCATTCGATTTATTGATGTTACGTGGTGTATTGTTGCTATTCTTTCCATGACTTGGCTTCGCTGAATTACTCTTGTTGAGCATATTGATAAGTTCTATTGGAGACTCATGAACTTGTATGATGTTACAGATCAATGGCACCACGACGAAACCCTGTTAGAGCTACCAGAACTGGTCCTGCAGTGACTACCCCTGGTCGCCGAGGACGCCGACCTACTCGAAATGTTGAAACCCCTACTCCTGACAACCTGGACACTACTAACCGCAACAACAGGAATCAAAATGTTGATGTTCAGGGGGACAATGATCATGTTCCACTTAATGCACCTACTGTGGATCAAGCAATGATCAACCAACTTGTGGAACAAAGAGTTGCTGAACTACTAGCTGAGTCAAATCATTCCAACAATTCTGCTGGAACTTTTTCACCTGTTCGTGCTAGCGGATGTCAATACAAGGAGTTCAAGATTTGTGGACCCATTGAGTTTGGTGGAACTGAAGGAGTGGTTTATTTAGTCAGATGGATTGAAAAGACTGAGTCAGTGTTCAATGTCAGTGGTTGTGCGGAAAATGTAACAATTCGCATTTTCAGGTTAATTACTTTTCCCGGAAAATGTCACTATTCACTTTTACTATTCATTTTTCCCGAAAATTTTCCCGAAACTTGATTTTTATTTCTTGGGCTCAAGTGATAAATCATTTCCATGGCAAATTAAAAGTTTGACATTCATAAGCTCATTTTCGTGAAAGTTATTAAGGAATTACACGGAATTACACGTTTTAGGGTAAAACGTCATTCAAAAATTCTACGCACAACGAAATTCGGTCGCGTTAATTTTCCCCGTATCAGAAAAATGTTTGACACACTCATGATTTATTTGAGAATAAATCATGACTGAGAAAAACATGACCAAAATAAACCTCGGCCGTGAAAAACTGGAATTTTCAGTTTTAAGCGTTTTTACTCAGCCGTAACCTTAGCCTATACCTGCACCGCATTTCTAAGATGATTTAAGTTTTCAACTTATTAGAAAAAGTCAACATATTTTTCCCTCCTCCATTGACCAAAAATCATTCCTTGACTTTATAAGTCATTCCTTGATTTTTAGGCTTACGGTTTGATGTTTAAAAGACATTTAATACCAACCGACACTAGACTGAGCCCAGTCTAGACATTATAAGTCATTTTAAATCATTTTTATCCTATTAGAAAAGTAACATTTTACTTTTCTCAATTTTACGCAATATTCGTACGTTTTACGTATTACGCGTTTTAGACCCGTGTTTCCAGTTTTAGCAGGGTTTTACCACCCCAATGGAACCTACCACTCATTTTATATTTTATTATGGAGTATTTTGACAAGTTTAACCATTCTTCCAAGTTTCGTATTTTTACGATACCCGGTTTTAAGTTTCATGACTTAACGACTTATCGTTAGCGATTAACGGGACCAAAACTCACTCCGTAACTTAGATAAGACCATGACTACTCATCTAGTCACCCTAGACCAGCCTTGGCCGACTATAGGGGGGGGATTCATCACCCATGTGGCTTGATTTCAAGCCTTAAGCTCTAGGAAGCATGCATGTGTCTAAACTTCTTCAATAAGCTTCCTAAATATCCTATAAGACTTCATCTAAGACTTGGCAACTCATAAGAACTCATCTCTTCCTTTTTCTCTCTATAGCAACGACCAAACACACCCTAAAACACCCCATTTGATCATTGATCTTGCTTATTCAATCCATCACAAGTTCAAGGCATAGTTCCTAGTTGATCCTTAACACCTTTCAACCATAAAACACTAAAATTCACCACAAAAACTCATCAAATTTCCAAGTGTTCTTAGTGAAGATTTTTACTAAAGGTTGTTTTTATGTTAGATTAGTGTTTATCAAGGGATTATAAGATAGGGTTTTTGATATGGAAGCATGGCTATGGTTGGAAAGGTTTTGGAAGATTAAGTAGTGGTTCTTGGTCTTGATCTTGGTTCTAGTTAGTTTCTTCACAAGTTGTAAGCAAACCCTAACTTGCTTCTTGTTAAATAATCATATTCATGTTATTTACATATTATTTGTGCTATATTATGTCTTGTATTCATGTCCATGATGTATAAAAGTGAGTAAAACAAGTTATTGTACATGATTGATAAGACAAGTTCATAAAACAAGTAAACTAGTGACTTTGTTGGTATAACCTGATCAAAATGGTAAAATTATGATCTTGGATCATTACATATTACAGTAGAGGACTTAACAAGGAAACCATAGCAATTTGAACCACCTAAAACGAGTATACGAGTCAAAAGTTACGCCCATTTGAAGTTACCAAAGATTTCCGGCAAAACTGCCTAAACCTTACTGAATCGCATTCTGACTTTTTGAAAGTCACTCTTCTGGTCCGATTCATCAAAAAGTTAAAACACGAAAGTTGTCCGGAATGCCGTTCTCGTTCAGGAACAAAGAAGCTCGAGCACTGAAAACGCTTTCTTAGTGATAAATTCTTCAAAATTCTAAACAGCCCATTTTTAGGCCAAAGTCACTATACTATGGTTATACTTTAAAAGGAACAAGAGGTCTTATGACCTATAATCAAGACCACCACCATGGCTAGAGCCAAGGTTGTGTCTCATGAACTTGGAACAAGGACCAAAGGTCATGGCTAGGCCATGACGAAATGACCATACCAACTTACATAGGCGTAAACATGAAACAATGAATTAGGCGATAACTTGAACAAGCAATTTGGATCTACTTCACTTAAAAGGGAGCCATGAGATTTTACCAAGAGAAAATGGTCATTCAAGACTTATGAAACTACCCCTAATAACAATCTTCATGTACTAATAAACTTTCCTAAGTTTATTCAAATATCGGACATGTACATTTTCGGATCAAAACTTATATCTATATATTTTATCAACTACTACAATAGTAGGGAGCCTCATGTGAGGAGTTCATTATGTAAGCCGTCGAGTTAAGTTGTGGATTTACGAATTAAAGTGTCCTGGCTCCTCGAACGCTTACTAACATGACTTCTGAATTATGTCGGCCCGAACGGTAGTAAACGATATATCAAAACATACATGTTTCATGAATCTTTTCTTTCAAAGACTTACATTATACATCATACCACATCATGGACTAGATGCAAGATACATATATTGGCATGTTTATGTTTCCTTAGACATTATTCCAAACCTAAGTTACAACAATTATTCTAGGTTGCTCGTAGAAGTTCTTACGGCATATCCATCATTCTCATTATACATCATCCAACTCAAGGTGAGTTCATAGCCCCACTTTCTATTGTTTAACTATTTTACAAACCCTTGGGGGGAATACATGCTATTATTTTTCTACTCGAACACAATGCTTTCTACTGTATGCTATTCGATTATGTTTTATTATCACTAAGTAACATCTTTGCCAAACCAAGATCCTTTATTATGAACCATTTAATCACTTGCGAGGGTTACTTGTGAGTGAGCGCGAATATTGTGAATAGGCCTATTGGGATTGACGAATCCTATTTGTTTTGACTAAGTTCAAACAAATGCATTAATATTTGAGACATTAGGTATGACGGCAAAGTACCTACCGGGATAAATCTGCCGATCGATATTGGTACACGTTAACGTTTTGGTGTCATAAGCTTAGTGAATTAATAACCTTTCTGGGCATATAACAACGTAGCCCATCTCTGTTTTCTAACTATGAGTGTGAGTCTATAGCTCACACTACAATTATTGTGTTCAAACGATTTAACTACAAACACTACGATTATTGTGTTCAAACGATTTAACTACAAACACTACGATTATTGTGTTCAAACAATTTAACTACAAACACTACGATTATTGTGTTCAACGATTTACTACCAACACATTGTGTTCAAACATTAAACAAACTCTATGAATATCACTCAACCTTTGTGTTGACCTCTCAAGCATGTATTTCAGGTTCATGACGATCAAGGATGGCACGGAAGGGCACGGATACTCAAGAGGGCTGTAAATTTTATTATCATTCAAAAACTCATTTAATGTAAATTGTAAACATGGAACCATTTGGGACCTCATTTTGTAATCTCTGATATTTATACAATTTGAATGATAAATCTTTTAAAACGACTAAATTGGAGTTCGTTTTCTATCATTGTGACTATTGTGCCGTCGAGTAACACCCAGTTCGAATTCCGCTGCAACCATGAATTGGGGGTGTTACAGATTGGTACTAGAGCCATGGTTATAGAGAAACGGGTCTAATTGAGACCTAAACTATAACCACACAAACAAGCAAAAACATTTTTATAGCCTTCCGCTCTCCGTGTCTTCCATCCTCCAGACGATTATGGATTTAGTAAGCATGTTATGATACACAAACATATTAGTATATTCATATATACCCATTTTGAGCATTTCCCCGTAGACATTTTTATGCTACACAAACATAATTGCATATTAATATATGTACCCTAAACATAATTGAGCATTTCCCCGTAAGCATTTTATGCTACATGAACATACAAGTATATTGATATATACACACTAGGCATTTTACACTACACGAACGTATATAAGTATATTGATATATACTCGATTTATTTTCAATCATTTTATCTAAACAATGGACTAAACATATCTGCACATGCCTATTCTAGGACATTTCGACACAACCAGATTCTCCCAATCATGTTCCTACTCCAACATTTTATGTCCAAGACATTGTAACTGATTGCAATGGTCTTTCCTATTTTCCAAGACATTGTATTATACAATGGTCTTAACCATTTCTCAAATGTTTTGAGTCACACAATGGTCTAACCTACTTCCCAGACATTGTGAATTGCACAATGGTCTAACCTACTTCCGAGACATTGTGTTTTGCGCAATGGTCTCTAGAATCATTCCATCACATCATCAATATCATTTCATATGATATCAAAAAGCCATCACAATCTATCGATTTCCAAATAGAAATATGAGATTTCTGAAGGACAAACTAATCCATCATCGACAAAAGCCGAACTTTCTCTGCATTCATCAAAGTTTTCTTCTGAAACCTTCATTGTTAAAAGTTTGTGATCCTGGCCAAGTATGTTCTATTTTAGAACTACTTAAAACTTCCTTTCCACACGTACCTACCCGTACTATCTTCTATGCAATGGAATATGGAAACACAGGTTACAAGTCTTGTATGGGCGGGACTTGCAACTGAAGGGTTTGACATCGCCTTTGTTAGTGGACAGTTTCCCGAAAGCAACGGACATATCACAAGTATACCTAATTTAGGTATTTGAAATTTTATCGAACCTTGGCTAAATATAGACTAGTCACCTATATTTAACCTAGGGACAGTGGAATATAGTCTGACTAACTATATTCGACTTAAAATTTTCAAATACTGAGAATAGTTGTACTAGGGTTATGTTTAGGTTGATTTCCTACTTGAACTCGATAAACCACCAGAATACATTAAAACAATCTAGAGACACGATAGTGCCTTATCACTCAGCAAGATCTTAACACCTTATTTGTATGATCTAAATTCATTCTTGAAATTTTTCATTTATGAGATAATCCGAACTACTATCTTGGGATAGTTATCAATTATTCTCTTCATCTGTAGAAGTACTATCCTGTTTAGGTCCTAAGGATACCATTCCATCATAAACTTTTAAAATCTCTTAAGATTTTTAAAGCAAACTCAACATCTATACCTAAGAGTATTAATGTTAAGCATACACTACACACTTTTGTTCATCAACATATCACATCATTATCTTCACAACCGTTACAAACACAAGCTCATTAACAGATCTTGATGCACTTTTAAAGCTTAAATCATCCATAGTTACACCACAAGCACGCTCATCAGCTTTACAAGATTGAATATTCATCTTGCACTTTTGGAACACCAGTATCATCTCGTAATACACTACCTTGTAACTCACCGGCTAAGTATGAATGTTGTGTTTGGAATTATTAAGTAGGATGATTTATAATTATTTGAATGAATTGGGATGCCTTATCATTTAAATAAAGAAATTGTAAATCACTGAACCATAAGTTTATATTTCCCTATTTACATTGTTTGGGATGCCTCTCTATGTAAATAAAGAATTATAAACAAGTGGGCTTGTTTGTATCCGAAATAACATAAGCATGAAGTCAATAAACACTAGGTACAACAACCGATTACCCACAAGGCTATGATTGCAATTACTATCTCAATTCCTATTAATATTCGACTGCTATATCAATTTCCTTTGATATTCGACTATTACCATACCTTTCCTACATAAAAGTAAGCCTCATCCTACACCATACACTGAAATGACAAATCAAACTGCATCACTAGTAATCCCAGACTTTAGTCCTCATAAGTAACCACACCTTTTCATCGACACCACTCCAACATATAACACACATAGAACTTCGGGACGAAGTTCCCCGTAAGGGGTAGAGACTGTAACAATTCGCATTTTCAGGTTAATTACTTTTCCCGGAAAATGTCACTATTCACTTTTACTATTCATTTTTCCCGAAAATTTTCCCGAAACTTGATTTTTATTTCTTGGGCTCAAGTGATAAATCATTTCCATGGCAAATTAAAAGTTTGACATTCATAAGCTCATTTTCGTGAAAGTTATTAAGGAATTACACGGAATTACACGTTTTAGGGTAAAACGTCATTCAAAAATTCTACGCACAACGAAATTCGGTCGCGTTAATTTTCCCCGTATCAGAAAAATGTTTGACACACTCATGATTTATTTGAGAATAAATCATGACTGAGAAAAACATGACCAAAATAAACCTCGGCCGTGAAAAACTGGAATTTTCAGTTTTAAGCGTTTTTACTCAGCCGTAACCTTAGCCTATACCTGCACCGCATTTCTAAGACGATTTAAGTTTTCAAATTATTAGAAAAAGTCAACATATTTTTCCCTCCTCCATTGACCAAAAATCATTCCTTGACTTTATAAGTCATTCCTTGATTTTTAGGCTTACGGTTTGATGTTTAAAAGACATTTAATACCAACCGACACTAGACTGAGCCCAGTCTAGACATTATAAGTCATTTTAAATCATTTTTATCCTATTAGAAAAGTAACATTTTACTTTTCTCAATTTTACGCAATATTCGTACGTTTTACGTATTACGCGTTTTA
Source organism: Artemisia argyi (assembly GCA_030686995.1). Taxonomy (NCBI): domain Eukaryota; kingdom Viridiplantae; phylum Streptophyta; class Magnoliopsida; order Asterales; family Asteraceae; genus Artemisia; species Artemisia argyi. The sequence continues at coordinate 21,538 of JARVZY010009431.1, forward strand.
GACCCGTGTTTCCAGTTTTAGCAGGGTTTTACCACCCCAATGGAACCTACCACTCATTTTATATTTTATTATGGAGTATTTTGACAAGTTTAACCATTCTTCCAAGTTTCGTATTTTTACGATACCCGGTTTTAAGTTTCATGACTTAACGACTTACCGTTAGCGATTAACGGGACCAAAACTCACTCCGTAACTTAGATAAGACCATGACTACTCATCTAGTCACCCTAGACCAGCCTTGGCCGACTATGGGGGGGGGGGATTCATCACCCATGTGGCTTGATTTCAAGCCTTAAGCTCTAGGAAGCATGCATGTGTCTAAACATCTTCAATAAGCTTCCTAAATATCCTATAAGACTTCATCTAAGACTTGGCAACTCATAAGAACTCATCTCTTCCTTTTTCTCTCTATAGCAACGACCAAACACACCCTAAAACACCCCATTTGATCATTGATCTTGCTTATTCAATCCATCACAAGTTCAAGGCATAGTTCCTAGTTGATCCTTAACACCTTTCAACAATAAAACACTAAAATTCACCACAAAAACTCATCAAATTTCCAAGTGTTCTTAGTGAAGATTTTTACTAAAGGTTGTTTTTATGTTAGATTAGTGTTTATCAAGGGATTATAAGATAGGGTTTTTGATATGGAAGCATGGCTATGGTTGGAAAGGTTTTGGAAGATTAAGTAGTGGTTCTTGGTCTTGATCTTGGTTCTAGTTAGTTTCTTCACAAGTTGTAAGCAAACCCTAACTTGCTTCTTGTTAATTAATCATATTCATGTTATTTACATATTATTTGTGCTATATTATGTCTTGTATTCATGTCCATGATGTATAAAAGTGAGTAAAACAAGTTATTTTACATGATTGATAAGACAAGTTAATAAAACAAGTAAACTAGTGACTTTGTTGGTATAACCTGATCAAAATGGTAAAATTATTGTATGATCTTAGATATATCAACTTTATCACAAATATAAGCACTAGATGAAGTAAAGATGGTGACTTGATGTTATAAAGGTGTGGTGTTAATAAGTATAAAAGAGAGGTAAAGATGAAGAGAACTTTTATTAAAACACACACAATACACACACAAGCACACTTTACAAATGAGAGGTAAGGTGCCTTTTATAGTTAGAGAGAAAGGCCTCATGGGCTTTCTAATGGACTTGGGCTTGGACTTGGTTACATGGTTTAGATAACAAGGCTTTTGAAACATAGCACATTACATATTAGCTTGCCAAGTCCAATGCCCAATGACTAAACTATTACTAATCTTAACAAACGACACAAAGTTACAATATGAGAATGACCATCACTTCTATATATAAATATTTTAATGCTAACAATCTCCCCCTAAGGGGTGGTCATTCGAATGATGCTCCACGTGAGTGGGTCTTCCGTGTTCTTTGTCTTTAACTTTGTGTGTCGTTGTAGAATAGTCTTTAGTCTTTGTTCTTTGTTCCTTTGTGATGTGGAGTTATCTGCCTTTCGTCACTTCTGCGTCTGTGGTGGTTGTTTGCCGTTCCAACATGCTCATACATCTTCAGTCTTTGTGATACATGCATTTGTAGTTCCCGTTCTTTCACATAGATCTTTGTCACTTTACTTCTGTAGATTCTTTCACATTGCGTAGAATCTTTCTTTGAGCCTTTCTTTGCTTTGATCTTTGTGAGAACTTTCCTTTGACTTCGAGATGCATGTATGAGCATGTGGAATCTGTCGCCATGGAGATGAAGTGTCCCTGCATATAAACAGTTAGCAATAAAACATCCGGTACTTACAGATAAGAATTAGAGATCGTCAACAGCATAGTGTGAAGACTCCTTCTAACCCTTACCAAGGCCGTTCCCATGTCAGATACTCTCGAGAGAGCTTACAAGACCTACTAAGTAGCTCAATGACTGGGTGAGTCGCTGGGGATCACTCCACGACTGTAGACCGTTTGAAACCACCGCGAACACTAAGCGTAACCCATAAGGAATTACCGAAGTGACCTGCTGTCAGGGCTGTTTGATGTTGACCCTGGCAGGAATTTCCATTCAATCATTGAGAATCACAAAAGTGAATCCTCTCATAAGTGTTCTGGCGGATTGCTAAGATCTGCGTAGGACTCTAAAGTTTACATCTGGCGTCCTTAATGTTGAACAACCAGTGTAGAAATATCATGTGTTCCTATGAGATCTTTTGATGAATCTCGGGGCTCTAGACTCGATAAGTGCACATTTGGTTTCCTATGCAGAGATTAGGGAGAGGTCTCCTGCTTCAATATCAACCATCTCTAAGAGACGGGTCGATAGATTATGCCGGTTCCCCGTGAGAATGAAACAAGCTCTTTTAAGAGAACTTGAGTGGTTAAGAAGGTTTAGTGTAGTGCGTCACTGGGTCCATGACGTCTTTGTCTTCAATACCAGTGTCACCTTAGTAACAACCAGTAGCATATGAGTTGAACCCGGTGTCTGCCCTAAGGTTGAACATTTGGAGGGCTATTTCGTTTCACCCTTTTTCATAACTTTTCTTTTTAATTCTTCAACCCCTTCTTTCTCCTTTCTCATTTTCTCCTTTTTTCAATCATACCTAAGGACTTCTAATTCTAATATATTGGATTTGTCCTTGGGTAGATCCCTCCGGCTCTGGCGGATCATAGGACGGTTTTTCCTAACCTTAGTCACCTTATAACTCCATGACTATCCTATCGTTGCCATGAAACCATTTATTGAAAATCTCTCAAAGTGTTTATGATAATAAAACACATTGTTGACACTTCGAGAGTTTTGCATTACTTTTGAAGGACTCCCCCTTCACATGTGCTCATGTAATTTTTAAGAAATTTGCACATGCGGGAGGAGTTTGCACTTTTGAATTGATCCACTTTCAGCGAACATGACCGATTCGAGACACGCTTACATCACTAGTTAGACTAGCTTGAAATTATTACCCGTCCTGGTCAAGTCCAAAGAAAGTCTCTCGATATGGTACACTCTACTCAGACAAGTCTTATTCGAGACACGCTTACATCACTAGTTAAACTAGCTTGAAATTATTACCCGTCCAGGACAAGTCTTTTCGATTACTGACATTTTAAGCTTCGTCAATTCATTGGTACATTCTGAGTCTAGCTCTTTTGAGATTCAGTCACAAGCTTTAAACATCTTTGATCACATTTTAATCATGTCTTCTCCCCCTCAAAAATAGCATATCGTGATATTTTTGATATCAACTGATTAAAAAAACTTTTGGGAGAGAAAGACAGATTTCATTTTGCATGACTTTGGAACATTTTTGTTTTTGTACTCCCCCTTAATGATAGCACATTTTAAAATCAATTAAGGGTTTTGAGGGAGTTATCTTGAGCACTAAATTTGATAGATTTTTGAAAAGTCTTTTGAACAATCTTGAAAAAGTGCTCAAGAATTTTGTTTGAAAACGAGTTTATGCTTGAAATCTTTTTCGTTTGTTTAGACTCGAACTTTTTGAAGAAGATTTCGTCATTGAACGTACGAGTCCTTGATTTGAAAATAATCAGAAGTCATCATTGAAGTCCGGGTTTCGTACTGATGTATACGAAAGCCATTGTGAAGAAACTTGTGAGAAACGACATGTTTTAGAAAAAACATTTTAAAGAACACCCACTCAAGCATCTGTACATATCCGTATCATTGTTGAATGACATTTCTAGAAACGTACAGAATATTGATTTATACGAGAGACATGTCGTGAGAAGAATATTTTTGGATTTTTTGATTTTTTAATGTTTTTGTATTTTGTGAAAGATTTTATATTTTTGTATTTTGTTTTTGTTGGATTTTCAAATTTTGTATTTTGTTTTTCAAAAATATTTACAGCGAAGCGATTTTGAAATCATTTTTCAAGAAGATTCGAGAAGACGTTCTAGCTCCTCAGGAGTTAGGCTTCGCATGCCAATTCGTCGAACTAAATAGTCAAACCGTTCTTTTGGAAGGGCTTTAGTAAATAGATCGGCGAGTTGATAATCAGTCTTAACGAAAAATAATTCAACAGTACCCTCTTCCACGTGTTCTTTGATGAAATGGTAGCGGACTTTGATATGCTTCGTCTTAGAGTGATGTACGGGATTGCACGAGATGGCTATGGCACTTTTTGAGTCACAATACATAGGTATTCTTCAAAAGTAAAGCCATAATCTGTGAGTTGTGTCCGCATCCAAAGAACTTGGGCACAACACACAGATAGAGACACATACTCGGCTTCGGCGGTTGAAAGTGCAGTACAATCCTGTTTCTTTGACGACCAGCTTACAAGCTTTTCACCCAAAAATTGTGCTCCACCTGATGTACTCTTTGCTGTAACTTGATCACCAGCATGGTCTGCATCTGAAAATGCTGTTAGATTAAATCCCGAATCCTTCGGATACCAAAGTCCCATGTTAATGGTGCTTCGTAGGTACCGAAAGATCCGTTTAACCTCTTTGAGGTGAAGTTCGGTAGGCTTTGCCTGAAACCGTGCTAACAAGCAAACAGCAAATTGAATATCGGGTCGGCTAGCAGTTAGGTACATGAGAGAACCGATCATGCTCCGATATTTTTTCGGATCGATGGGTTTCCCAAACAAATCAGCACCTATTTTTGGTGAAGTGACCATTGGTGTACCAACAGAATCACAGTTTTCCATTCCATGTTTTTTCAAAATCTCTATAGTATATTTAGCTTGATTGATAAAAATACCACGTGGGGATAGATGTATTTGTAAACCAAGAAAGAATTTTAGTTCCCCCATCATGGACATTTCAAATTTACTTTTCATGAGATTTTCAAAATGCTTTGACTGGTTAGGATTGGTTGATCCAAAAATAATGTCGTCCACGTAAATTTGAACGATCAAAATGTCATCTTTGAACTTTTTGATAAACAAGGTGTCATCAACCGTTCCTTTTGTGAAATTGTTTTTGAGCAAGAAAGATGATAGTTCGTCATACCACGCTCTTGGAGCTTGTTTTAAACCATAAATTGCTTTCTTAAGCTTGTAGACGTAGTCTGGATGATCTTTGTCGATGAATCCCTCTGGCTGACTCACATACACTTCTTCTTTCAGAGTTCCATTCAAGAAAGCTGTCTTAATGTCCATCTGATAGACTGTGATGTTTTTGTGAGCTACATAGGCTAAGAAAATCCGGACTGCTTCAAGTCTAGCTACAGGCGCGAATGATTCCTCGAAATCTATCCCTTCTTCTTGTGGATAACCTTTAGCCACGAGACGAGCTTTGTTGCGAATAACAGTCATTTCCTCATCCAGTTTGTTCTTCCACAACCACTTGAGATCAAGAACACGTTTATCAAGTGGTCGTTCAACAAGTTCCCAACTATCATGTAACAGGTATTGAAGAAATTCCTCCTGCATCGCTTCAATCCATGGGTTTTCTGCCATTGCTTCCCGAATGTTCTTTGGTACTTTGGTGCTTATTGAGCAAATGTAAATGCACAATTCTAGATCGGTGGCAAGTTGTCTCCTTGTCTGAACTGGCATTGAAGGATCACCAATAACTTGTTCTATTGGATGGTCTTTTGTCCATTGAAACGTAGAAGGGTACCTTGGGTTTAACGTATGTGTGTTAGACGGTTCTTGTAACCTTGAAGAAGATTCAGCAGAGTCTGTTGCAAACGGGTTTTCAAATACTTCTTCTCCTTCTTCTAACGCAACATCGTTTGAATTATTTGTTGGTTCTTCTTGAAAATTTGTGTTTTGATTTTGCTCATCAACTCTTGGTAGAACAGTTTCAAGTACTGGAGTTGCTTGAGTAGATGTAGACGATGTTGATGTAGTTGGTGCTTCAGCTTCGATTGTTGTGGATGCATCTTGTGGTGGTGGTGGTTGATGGTTTTGAGTGGGTGCAGCGGAATGTTGTGGAGATGCATTTGTCGAAGTCCCACCATAATATTCATCAAACATTAACTCGAAGAAATTTTCTAGTTCTTGTTCTGAAGGTTTATCCGTGTTTGTTGACTGAGCTCCTTGAGGCACGAGTCCTGAACTGATGTGTCCAGAAGTCTGCTGGTTTGGTTCGGGTCCTAATCCGTTTTGATTAGAAGCCATTGGATTAAGCGCGGGTTCTAGAGCGAGTCTCTCAGAAGCCATTTGTGAAATCTCGTCAAAGTTCACATTCATCGTCTCCATTATCTTTTTCGTTCTTCTATTATACACCCTGAATGCCCTCGAGTTTTCTGAATATCCAATGAAGATTCCAATATCACCCTTAGCTTTTAACTTCCCTAGATCTTCTCTGTCATTCGTCGGATAGCACAAAGCGCCAAACACGTGAAGGTAAGAGATGTCAGGTTTACGGTTATTCACTAGCTCATATGGAGTTTTATTGAATCTCGGATGGACTAGGGATCGGTTTTGAGTAAAGCAAGCAGTGGCTACAGCATCAGCCCATAAGAATAGTGGTGCACTAGAAAAAATCAGCATTATGCGAGCAGCTTCCACAAGAGTTCGGTTTCTTCTTTCAACTACCCCATTCTGCTGTGGAGTTCTAACAACTGACGTCTGATGTGTAATTCCAACATCTTCGAGGTAAGTTCTTAACTCCTGATTTGTGAATTC
>JARVZY010009432.1:0-28141 GCA_030686995.1 Artemisia argyi
GGATTCTAGCTGCACGTGTTAAATCAATGGAACTGAGATTGGCTTCAACATCCATAAGTTTCATATGTAGATTGCTCTATTACATATCTTGGCTGGTAGCTTACGGGGCTTATTGTGCAAGGAATTGAGTTCACGCCACTATAAATTGTGATCGTAAAATGATATCAGACTTGGTGCTAACACGATTTGTGGATCTGTTTATCTAGACTATTTTGTAACTGTTATTAGAGCTTGTTTGTTTCTTTTATATTTATTTGTGTTAAGTAATGTGTGGTAAGAAAAGTTGTTTGATTTGAAGGTTGGTATGGAGCATGTGTTGAAAAACAATGAAGAATTATACTCTATTATAAATTGTATCAGTTTATTGAATTGATCTTACGTAGCGTCTTTTTATTAGAAAATATCAGTTTATACTTTGACTAATCAGCGCAAGAAGTTACAAAATTAGTATTCCATCCCTCCCATTGAAAATATTGGAAAAGGAAAAAAAGTTACAAAACAGCCCCTTGAAAAAAAGCGTATGACAAACAGGCCCTTGTACTTGGAATGAAAAAAAAAAGAGGGGGAGTGGGAGGGGTGATTTGTACACTTTTCCCACTTTTCTATCAAAATGGATTTTTTTCATGAACCCACCTCCATATATATATATATATATATATATATATATATATATATATATATATATATATATATATATATATATATATATATATATATATATATATATATATATATATATATATATATATATATATATGGGAGGCTTTATTTTCAGAACCCTGTTAAGTGTGGGAACTGCGAGAACCCCAATTTTGTATTAGAAAACATGCATGTTCATATAAAACATGCATGTTTTCTTACATACACCTTAATACCCATATCTGCGTAACATACATGTTTATATGAAAGCATTTTGCATTGATATGTTGCACTTAACATGGTTTTATATGAACATGTATGTTATGCAGGTATGTGTATTAAGGTGTACGTAAGAAAACATACATGTTTTATTTGAACATGCATGTTTTCTAATGCAAAATTAAAGTTCTCGCAATTCCCGCACTTAATAGGGTTCTGAAATATATATATATATATATATATATATATATATATATATATATATATATATATATATATATATATATATATATATATATATATATATATATATATTGGAGGGTTAATGTGAGTTCAACCTTAAAGTTGTAAAAATAAGATCTACCCTAAACAACCACTAAAATCATTTATAAATAACTATTTTAGCAATAATACACAAAAAATAAAATATTAATACAAATTAATACATTTACAACTAATAACCAACTGATACATGAGTTTGGATTACTGATACACAATTATAAATTTACTTGTCGAATCAAAGTGTATAACATTAACTTGATACACATTACATGTCAAATCAAAGTGTATCAAATTGGTTTTGTCAAATTTAAAAAGAAAACCATCGGAACTTTAACAATTTTAGTTGTAATTAATAAAAAATTTTATTTTATTTTAACGAGAGTGTCAATTGTAAAATTTTGCTTATCTTATTTGAACTATATATATATATATATATATATATATATATATATATATATATATATATATATATATATATATATATATATATATATATATATATATATATATATATATGCCTTAAACACTTTCACTCCTAATTTAAAAATATACTTACTTCTTCTCTTTAAGGTCTGTTTGGTAATGAGACTTGGTGAGAAATGGAACTAAAAATTTTCCCGAGCACGTTTGGTTGCTAGAAAAAAAGAAAAAAAAAAGAAAAAAAGAAAGACCGAGAATTCTAGCACTTTGTATTTCGAAATCTCATTTTTTTTTTCTTTTTTTTGGAAATGGATTGCTATCTTAGAAATTTCTCCGCTTATTTTCTGGCCAATATAATAAAAAATTAAATATAAAGAGGGTATAAATCGATAAACATGTGACCCTTACATTCTCACAATCCCAATTAAAAAATTGGTCAAACCCTAGAGCCTCAAATATTAATTGTTTTCAGTTGTTATCACTACAAGAAAATTGGCCTATAGTGACGGAAGCAGTTTCGTCGCTAACAGTGTAAAATATGGTCACAAAGTTGATTAGTGACCAAACGCGAGTTGTCACCAGTCGTCACTATAGCTCCATCACTAAGTCAATTAGAGACGAGACTTTAGGTTGTCACTAATCTGTGACGAGATACGTGGTCACTCTTCAACCCTGTTAGTGACCAAAAAAATCGTCACAATGCTCATAGTGACGAAACAATCGTCACTGTTTTTTGCTATTGGTGACCAAAAAGTCGTCACAGATGCCAAGTGTTAGAGACCAAATAAGTGGTCACTAAACTGAGCATATAACCAAAAAAATGTGTACCAATTTTCAATATACAAATGAACTAAAATCTAAATATCTGTAGCAACGCAAATTTTATTACCTTCGTTCACAAAACCTAAATGCGTGGTCGAAATTCAACACAAACACAACCCATAATCTATCTAATTCATCCGGCGTGTGATTTCTTCACTAATCATCACAAACATGTCTTTTAACACTTGCGATGTAAAAACATTTAACATTAGTATAAAACGAATAATCTTAACTTTTTCATGACTCAGCTTGCATTGTCTCGCACTCTTCCCGGATTGACGGGAAAAGACTAGTCAAGTATTCCTTGTCCATTGCCTCCAGGTATTCATCCACTTTAGTCCCAATGTTTCTGATGAGGGATGTGCAACACCTGGAGCGTCAGGAACTATGGAATTGTATCCTGACAAAGAAGTTGTAGATACTATTTAGATGAAATCAAGTTTCACCCTTAAAAAGTTTCACTTCAGGTAAAATTAATGCCAATTACCAACCTGGATCCCTTGCAATAAAGCACAAGACACGGTTGATGAAATTTCCAAGATTACTAATCAACTCGTTGTTTATCTTTGTCTGCAAATTCGTCCATGTGAATAACGAGTCTCCTACCTAGACATGCAGACTCAAAAATCAGGGTCAGATAGAAAAAGAAGGGCGCGTGAAGAAAATGGAAGTCACCAAGAGTGAGACATAGACTTTTTAGTGATATACTGGACAAATGTTGTACCTCTTGTCTATTAGCTAGCAAATAGTATCGCCATACTTCTACCGGTATATTTGTTTCCTTTGCATCATTACCACAAACTCCTACACCTTTACTCTTTGAGAATTCACCTACACATGATATCCCAAAATGAAATTAATTGTAAGGTACTCCCACATGTCCCCAAAGTACACGAAAGTATAATCAGAAACTGTCTTGTAATTGTAAAGTGAAAATCGCAACCCAACTTTTTCATACTTTAGGTAGTCCATAACACTTATAGTCTTTAATAAAGTCCAGTTCTCATCAGTTCCTAGAAGCGTAGAGGGGAACATAATCTTAAAGAATCATTTCAAGCTTAATGATGAAAAGAATCATTTCAAGCTTAATTTAGTTTTGCAGTGTCTGAAAAGACTGGTTTTTTTACTGGCCAAAACAATCAGATATTGTAGAAGCAAATAAGGAGTCTGCAAAGATAACTGATTTGTGATTATTTTTGTAAAATTACCTAACTGCCCCTAACGTCAAACATTATTGCTAATAGGGGAAAGCTGAAAGTTGCCCAAACTCTATTTTCAAAGACTCAAAGCATACAACCTTTTATCGGTTTATTTAAATTTGGGTTATTATTCTGTTGCTATAGTTTTTACAATCTTTAAAATGTCAACTATCTTTAAAGTGGTGCGGGTCAAACTAATCTGATGTGACCTATTTCAATTGTGACCTATCTTGCCCAACACCCTCTCTTTCTAGTTTCCACCTCTTAGTATGGGTTATCTTCTTTGGTTTTAAACTTTATCTAATGAATTGGGAATATATGTTCTTCACATGTGCTCTTATTTAAACGAAATTTAGCATAGGGCCTACACAGTGTTCAAATTAATATTTTTACACCATAGACACCACCACAGCAAGTTTTTATTTTTTAACACTAGAAGATCCTCAAAAAGGTTTATAGTTTATGCATGTGCATTACTGCAATGTGCATGCCCCAACTTTTATAACTTTAACTTCAAAATCTAATAACATATGAGACATCACAATTTGGGAATCCATTTTTAGCACTGTAATGGTATTGCATATCTTCAAAAAAAACTATCACTTATTGCAATTTATGGCTCTAATAAACTGTTTACAAGATATAGATTGAAGTCTTACAACATAAGTTTTAGGCCGCTTTAACGCTTCACGTGCAAGATTCTCATCCCCCTTGCTAAGAGCAAGTTGCGCTCTTTTGTACCTACAGAAATAAAATTCAATTACATAATGATGTCGTCAAAAAATAAGCCACCCCAAATTCGAGTAGTGTTCTAACAAATGAAATAAAAAAAATTACTCGTAAAAGGGGAACGCGTCATATTCATCTAGTAACTATTTTGGCTCGCTTGTGTAGTAAGTGTGGTTCTGTTCAATGTGGCTTCCCGTATTTCATTGTATATCTCGTTTATACCTTTTACTCAAAGAAAAGGGAACGGGGCAAACGGGTTGTAGTTGGCCACAATCTATTTTTAATGCATGCAATCTCTTATATCGTTGTCTTAACATATTAACATCAATATCATAATATGGAGTTCATGTGATCAAAATTTTTATTCGTGATCATTCATTTACAATGAAGTAAATTGCAGGGAAATTTGGATGAGCATTTAATAAAACTATTGCCACTTAAAGTCGCCCCAGTTAATTGAGTGTGCTTTAGTCAGTGGTCATGATTTTTCTAATTTTCTAAGTATTCGCACAATCAAAATAATCAGATTCGGAGAAGCAAGCAAAAAAGTTTATTGAGATAATCCTAATGTGCTTACTATTTACAAACTATCTCTAGCTCAAATCAAAGGGCAAACAATTAATGGAAAGCCAAAGGGCAAACAATTAATGGAAAGCAAGCAACAACATTGTATTATCATTATAAGTAGGTAGCCTTAACTAGCAGTCCATTGTTCATTAGGCTATTATACTAAGGTCAGACAAAAGCTTAACTATTCTCAGAATGAGCATGGCCTGAACCTGTTCCAGGAAAACATAACTAACACCATTGCAGTCTATAACATACCGATTCACTTAGCCAGTAGCTTGTGCAATATGATCCTTGTTTTCTAAATTGTGACCCAAAGGCAATAATTGGGTACTTGCTTATTCTTGAGTGATTATTTGCTCTATAATAAATAGATAAGAAGTAAAATCCAAACTCAAACTTAAATAAGCAATCACAGACATCCTCTTACGCGTTTCGACCCGTTACCCAACCCGCCTAGTATGACACCTCTAAAACTTCAATCAATAATCCATAACTATTAACAATTACTGCAAGTTCACCAGAGTTGAAGATGTTGAGATCTGTGTTACTGAGGGTCGTACTAAGAAGCAAAGCAAGCTGACTAACTGTAACAAAGATCAGTGCAAAAAATATAAAGCATGCTAACGGTGACTTATAATTTCCAGATTCCTTCTGATCCTCAAATGTTCCTGATTCGTGGTAAAACACAATATCAATATTATAGTATAGATGTAAGCTCAAGAAATCCGCCAAGAAATACGGATAATCCGAGGTCGTATTCCGTGTGAAGGGTGAATGGAATTTCGAATTCCCGATTCGTGAAACGTGTCGTGAAAACGGTAAAAAGTGATTTGATGAGATTATACTAATGCAATAGTAAATGAAGCACAAATAACTAATTAAGCACGTAAATCAACTAAACAAACTAAAAACGTAACGTAGAAACGAAAACCGTAAATTAAAACGTAAAATAAACGTCAACGCGCGAAATAAAACGCGACTTTTAAGCTACACTACTCCTATGGACTTGAAAATAATTTTCAAAAATTAAAAATGATAAAAGAAAATTTTGAGAAAAAGAAAAAATATTTTTTTTGACTTTTTATGGATTTTTTATGAATTAAAAACTAATTTAACTAATTAAAAATTAAAAGAAAATGCAAATAAATTGAGAAAAATGCAAAATAAATTTCTAAAATTCTAAAATAACTAAAAATAATTTTCTAATATTTTTTTGGATTTTTCTGGTGTTTTTCTGATTTTTTTGAATTTTTTAGTAATTAAAAAGTAATTAAAAATGATTATAATTAAAAATTAAATAAGAAAAATAGCAAATGAACTTGGAAAAATCTGAAAATTTCAGGAAAATTCTAAAATATTATTCTGAATCTAGGAAAAATATAAAAATGGAAAAATAAGCACTGGAAGTGCTTATTGCTTTGAAACTGCTTATTGGAAAGTGCTTATTTATAAGCAAAACTTGACCAATTGACTTGAAACTTTAACCAAATGATTTTGAGACCAAAATGAACTTAAAGGAACAGCATTCAGACTAATAGGAGCTCATAAACACAGGTATTGACCAAAACAACTCAAATAAGCACTATGAAATAAGCACTGAACATACACAGATAAGCAAATAAGCAAAAGCTCAATAGACAAAGCAACTATAGGTACAAAGTAACTCAAATGAAGAACAAAATTCAAAGTATAATCACTTATGCACAATTGCAGCCCTAGTTATGAAGACAGACAACTAGGCTCAAACTTCTCAACTTATCAGGCAATTAAGCTATCAAAATAAGCTCAGAATCGAGAGCTAATTGTGGCAAACAATCTACTAACCAACTGAGTCTCTAAAACCACAAAAATCTTTAACTGTACTTCACAATTGAAGGCCTAATCTAGCTTGATATTCTGATGACCAACTTGGTGCAGGGGAGATAACTAGCTAAACAGCCAACTTAAAGGCAGATTTTCAATAAGCAAATGAACTCCAATTCTCAATTTTCTTTTTGAAATTGTTTCCCTTACTGCTATTCTTCTCAAAACAACTTTCCAAAAGAATTTCCAAATAGTATTGAATCCTAAAATCTCTCACAAACTTATGACAGAATTCTGAGTACTCACAATTTTGACTTTTGAGTTTGTATGAAACATTGACTAGATTGAATTTTGATTATTAAAATCTCACTGAAAATGTGTTATTAAACTAATGAATAAGTGAATTAAGCTTAAACTTATACTATTGCAACTACTTTAACTGATAATGCAATCCTAAAACCTAACTGTTATGTAGTTTGAAAAAGAAACCAAATTATTTTGACTTTCTGTGAAACACACCACTAGACACTCAATTGATTTAACTTAAATGACCCTAGAAGAAGCTGATTATGCAGAGATCACAGCAAAATAACCATTAGAACAAGCAGAAAACACTAAAGCCAAACACCCCTCAATCTGCAAATTACACTAAGCTTATGATCTCTAAGCTACTCCATACCTGCCCAATTACCAAACTGATGCAATTACAAGCAATATGAACCTAAATGCAACTAATGAAAGCTATCCCTACTTAAATATCAATAATCCAACAAACCAAACTGATCCAATCACCTTATAATATGACTACTGATTTTTGATATACCAATGATTTAATGCTAAATGAAGCTTATACTACTTATGCAAATGATTATCTAAGCTATGTAAAGTTACTGAAAACTAATAAGACTGAATGATAAAAGCAGATGAACACTAAACTCAAAATAAGCTATCTTAACAAAAACAAATCAAAGCAAATGAACAGTACTAGATAATCAAATTTAACAGTTAAATAATAAGCAATACAAATCGGCAAAGACTAAAAAGGAAACTTACTAGTCGCTTCTCAGCTAAACAGAGAAGCGTTCCCTCACAGCCTATCTTTAATAGGCTCCAATAAGCTCTGCTTCTTTCTGAACCTTCTCAGCTAATTTGAATAAGCTAGGTTTTGACTTTCTTTGACTAGAACAATGGAAATCAGAGATAACCAAACGAATCTCACCACAATTATAAACTGAATGTATTAAGCTGAAAACAGATTTATAAGTAGCTAAGATTTGGAAATTGATTTGCAAAGAGATTAACTAGAATTAAGAGTTTTATTAGAATTTGAAATCTGAGTACAATTTTGAAAAGCAGAAATACAATAACTGAATTTTAAACTATAAGCTAAACCTATTCCTACCCTAATCTAATCCCTAAATCTAACACTAATCTAACAACCCTTCAAATGAGGTGAGGGGGGTATTTATAGCCTGCTGAGGTGAGGAGTCCAGGTCACCTATCCACGACCTTGTGCTTGTTTGAGTTATTCTCAGCCCTTGATCATCCCTTGCTCTCCCTCTAATAATCACAGCCGTAGGATTGCTTGATGTGATATCCTCAATCCTCCGTATACTTGCTCATTGGCCCACGTGTCATTCCTTTGTCAGCTTCTAGAACCTCTCATGATGACTTAATTATTACCTATTGGGGTAATTTGGTGGATTGGGAGGCTAGGGTTCGTTTGAACAGTGGTAAATCTGGGTAAAGTGTGAAATTGGGGGGCGGGGTATTTGGGAGGTTTTATTTTTATTATAAAAGTGAGTTGACCGGTATATTTGACCGGGTGAAGTATTAGACCGGGTAAGCAAGGGAAGTGGCTGGGTAAAGGTTAATGATTTTTGGGCTTATGAAATGTTGGGCTTGGGATGTAAAAGTGGGTTAGTTTAGGCAGATTTATTAGTTAAGACAATTATAGTATTTTAGGTAACTATAGGGACCAAAGGTGTAATATTCTGAAGAATTAAGGGACCAATGCTGTCATTTTTCCAAAGCAAATTCAAGGGTATATCTTGCCATTCTAAGATTATTGAGGGACCTCGTTTGTCTTTTCTTCGAATATTTCTTTGAGGGACCATTTGTGTAATTCTTTGAAACTGCAGGGACTTAAACTGCCAATCTCTCTAAACTTTGCCCAGGGACTAAATATGTAACAAGATGAATCTCTGAGGCTGAATTTGACTTTTTAAGCTTGGACTTTGACCATTTGACTTCCCCGGCTCCGGCTTTTGACATTTTTCCAATCTTGTGCTCGTTTTTGTCGGTTTTGCTTTGTTTTCGTTCATTTTTCTCATATCCGTACCTGCACATACACAAATACAAAAACATGCATTCTCTTGACATTTTCGGTTAGTATTTTGTGTTTTTGGTCTGAATTAAGGCCTAAAAAGGATGAGTGATTAAGCACTCATCAAAATCCCCCAGACTAAGGTATTGCCGTGCCCTCACGCAATGTCATCACCTCACGCTTAAAAGATAAATAATTTCAAAACCTCTCTTTACTGACGTTTTAAAGTAGCAATGATGTTCAAAAGAGATAGTAAAATCATTTATTCTCAAAAACGCTCCGTTTTCCGATTTTCATGAATAATAACTACAACTACTATTTTTGTTCTTTTTATATATGTGACGGTTTGCTTTGACTTTCATTATCAATTCTTATCTGTTGATAATTTTCAGGGTCAACGAGTAGAAACACTTCTCACAGAGAAGAGACCGTACGGATAAAAATCGTCATCCTTGATTTTTCACAAGCTCCCAAACTAAGCGTAAAATCGAAATCATTGTTTATCAGAAGTTAGATGCTAACACTGCCCACAAAAGTTACTTGTGTATTACCTCTTGTCCCCAGGTCCTAAGTTGTGTATCTAAGGATTTTAATTTGTGAGAAATGAATTGCTTCATATTTTCTCGTTTCGATATTTGTTAGTCCGATAAGAGCACAAAATTTGAACGCTAAGTAGTTTCCAAACTTTCCCTCGAAAACCCCTGCATACAGAAATCGGGTCCACATGAAGGTCTCTGATTTAACACGATTTGTAGGGGCTCCCTTTTTATTTACGACCGAGACATACCATGTTTGATACCCGAAACGGAAGCTTTTTATTAGGGAAACCCCCGGAGTCGAAGTTTGGCATTTTTGCATAATCATAAGCACTTTAATAATATTTTGGTCCTTAGTCCTTTATTTCTTTTACAATCAACGGTTTATGAGCCGCTAAGATGTAAGAGCTTTATTATGACTTTGGATTTCTATCCGCTGCTTTTTTGTAACTTTGGAATCCTCTGCCTTTTTATTTGGCTTTGGACTATTATTATTGATATTCATAACTATATGCCAAACCCCGAGTCCTACGGCCTTTACTAAGATTACAACATCGGCTGCGAACCGGCAAGATGCAATAGTCTATTTTACCGTAACACTGGCAGTACCTCAATGTGTACCAAACCCCCATATGCAGAAATTTTGTTGGGAACGAGAAAAAAACTAAGTATTGCCCAAACCGTATACCCTTAATTAATCCTAGACATCTATTATATATTGGTGACGTTGCTGATGGGAACAAGGAGGCCACAAGTACCTCTCGTGGGTTTTTTAAATCCCAGTAATGCGATCCGTGTATAGCACGAAACTTCTAAATAAACTCTATCATTCCTCGATCTCCGCAAATTTAAAATCCCAAATAATGAGATCCGCGGATGCTTAGCCATAATCTTTTGATTATTTTGGTTAAGGGAGACAAGCTAGGGCTCAACACGCCCGGTCAAGTCGGAACATTTATTTCTACTCTCGCCGGTAGGAAAGTCAAAACAAGGTGTCAAAACTTATTATTCATATCATACATATTTTTTTTTTCATTTTTCATTTTTTTTTTTTTTTTTTTTTTTACACAATAAAGAGGTGACAAAAATCAAAATTTTTGGTGGAAAACGGAGTTGCGCAAGTTAAACAGCTCAGACGATGGTACAGGTCAAATCGAATCGAAGATTCACCCCCCCAGACTAAAGTGAAACATTGTCCTCAATGTTTTAAGGGTAAAGGTAATCCTACGTAAAATCTAAGGCCGTTTATTAATTATGCCAAGAGATAAACGTTAGTCGATAAGATTTTGGATATGGTGAATTTCCGAAAGAGCAGCGAAGGATAAGACTCGAGTGGAGAGAACGACAAACCACGAGCACGAGAGTCCTCAAACTTCGGGGAAATTCCTGAACATTCATAAACAACCACGAAAACACGAGTTTGGAAAGGGTCGCCCCCCTCACGTCACGTTATTAGAAAATAGAAAATAAAGAAAATGAAAATGAAAATGGATAAGCATGGGGTACCTCCCACGAAGCGCTTGTTTTTGTTCACCGAGTCACATGAGCTTGACTCGATCCCCGAATTAATTCGTCCATGGGGAGAGCAGATAAAACGGACAACCGGCATAAACGGAGATG
Source organism: Artemisia argyi (assembly GCA_030686995.1). Classification (NCBI taxonomy): domain Eukaryota; kingdom Viridiplantae; phylum Streptophyta; class Magnoliopsida; order Asterales; family Asteraceae; genus Artemisia; species Artemisia argyi. Next base: position 11,166 of record JARVZY010009432.1, read on the forward strand.
CCGGGGTCAAATACGGTATCCTCACTCCCGGTGGAGTGGAAAAGAGAAGAAATGATGGTATAAGCAAAGAACGGATAAAACACCCAGATGATAAAAGCAAAGTCGGTTTCAGAATCACGGGTGGGTTGGGTGGGTAAAATATCAAGCACAGGTACATCATAATCAGAAATCACGTCCACCACTCCAAAAATTTCTTCATTCGTATCAAAATCTGCATCTGGTGGTTTCGCGGGTGGACGAGAAGATGGTAAATCGGAAAGAATGTTTCTTTGAACGTCATACTCGTCATTCTTAATACCCGGTGGTATCAAGTCATCCGCAGCAAAAAATCGATCAACATCCTCTAAAAGAGGGTCACGTGACGGATTATCGGAAATAAGCTCAAAATCAATTTCAAAATTAAAACGCTCATAATCCGGAAGAGAGAAAGCATGAATAGTGGGACTGCCACTACTCGTCTCTTCAAATCGAAAAATTTCAAGCTCGGGTAAGAAATCACTATCCATAACGGGGATAGGAGAAAAAGTCGGAGGATCATTCAACGCCTCGATCTTAGAAATGAGAAGATAAACTTTGGATAATTTTTCACGAAGAGTTTCATCTTGGATTTCCGCATCATCATCTTCATCATTATCATCGATATCTCCACAAGAGTCTTCATCACTCGTATTATACTCATTGTGAGAATCGGAATATCTTTCAACTTCATCAAAATCTTCATTGCTCGTCGGAGGAAGAGAAATTGACGGTTCTTCATTCAATAATTCTTCAATTAAACGGATGTCTTCCTCAGGATCAAAATTAGTATCATCAACCATCGTCGGAATGGCATCACTAGCAAGATACACCTCGATCTCATCTAAAACGACATCACTCCTCTCAACCGGTGTGAAAGAAGGATAAGAAGTATCAGAAACAATTTCAGAATCACCATTAGAAATTTCCCCGGACTCACTTGGGATTGGGACGAGGTTCTCAACACTAGACTTATTGAATTCGTCCGATTCCGTTGCCGGAATAGTGTTTAGATGCTCGTCCCCCATTTTTAGAGAGTCCACGGGTTCTATGGGAAAAACATCGGAAGTTTTGTTAGGATTAAGAACGATTGTAATCGTGGAATCATCGTCGTCGTCGTACATACAACACTCACAAAATTTAGATTTTCGTTCTTCAGCAAGAAGTTCTTCCATCGATTTCACTTGAGGCTCGGGAGTATGCGTATAACGATTAGCCACCAATTCTTTTAACTTCTCGATCATGGATTTAATTTCACAAATATTATTAGCAAAATTGGAAGTTTGTGGGGGTTGGTTAAAACATTGAGAATCGTAACATAAATTTGGCTCACAATAAAAATTTTCAAACGATCCCCCACAATTTTCAAAATTCGATGAATCACCATTAAAATATGGTACTTGCTCATAAAAGTTTTGAAAAGGATGATTGAAATCATTTTGAGGATAATCAAAACTCGTATCACAAGCGTAAGACGTGTCAGCACTCTGGGCGTAACATATACAATTCTCGTATCCACATTGGTTACAAAAACATTGCCCACACGGTAATCCCTCGTCGGACGGATTTCCACAATTAAAGCAAGTGAACGGAGACGGCGGTGGTGTTGGATAGTAATCGGGAACGTTTTGAAAATTTGTGTTTCGAACATACTCGGGAGTATTACAAAACAAAAAAACTCCATCGTGAATATTGTTACCACATTGTTCGCACGTACACCAAACACATGAACCTTCAAAGAACGGTTCACCACATTTAAAGCAAGTCGGATCCATAAGTGAGAAAGTGAAAGAATTATCGGTTTAGAGGGTTAAAGAAGAAGAATCAAATTATAAGAGGATAAGAAGATTATTTTTGGTTTTTAAATATCATGAAATCAAATCAAAATGAAAGGTAAATCAAAATGGAAAAGGAAAATCTTTTTGTGTTTTTATTTTTCAAAACAAACTTCAAAAACTTAAAACTTTTATTTTCTTTTGTTTTTCAAACGTTACGTTAATCGTAAATCGTTTCCTTCAAATCTACTCGCGACGGAACGGGAGAGAAGAATGAATCTCTCTTCAGCTTGCAATTTAATGTCAAAGCTTCCGTATTTTCTGCTTATTCGGTTGTAGAATTAAAGTAATCCGACTCGCAACTAATTTCACGCGTAGTTATATTGATAAGCTTATTTAGTTTACAACACCCTTTCTTTCGATCGGAACGAGGCTGTAACTTTATTATATTTTTGGTATTTTTTGAAAACACTTTAGGAAAAGTGTTTTTGATTTTTCGATATTTATATAATATATACAAAATAGAGGAAGGCTTATCAAAACACAATTTTTTCAAAAACGAAATTTCAAAAATTCACTTCAACCTTCCCCGGCAGCGGCGCCATTTTGATTCGTGGTAAAACACAATATCAATATTATAGTATAGATGTAAGCTCAAGAAATCCGCCAAGAAATACGGATAATCCGAGGTCGTATTCCGTGTGAAGGGTGAATGGAATTTCGAATTCCCGATTCGTGAAACGTGTCGTGAAAACGGTAAAAAGTGATTTGATGAGATTATACTAATGCAATAGTAAATGAAGCACAAATAACTAATTAAGCACGTAAATCAACTAAACAAACTAAAAACGTAACGTAGAAACGAAAACCGTAAATTAAAACGTAAAATAAACGTCAACGCGCGAAATAAAACGCGACTTTTAAGCTACACTACTCCTATGGACTTGAAAATAATTTTCAAAAATTAAAAATGATAAAAGAAAATTTTGAGAAAAAGAAAAAATATTTTTTTTGACTTTTTATGGATTTTTTATGAATTAAAAACTAATTTAACTAATTAAAAATTAAAAGAAAATGCAAATAAATTGAGAAAAATGCAAAATAAATTTCTAAAATTCTAAAATAACTAAAAATAATTTTCTAATATTTTTTTGGATTTTTCTGGTGTTTTTCTGATTTTTTTGAATTTTTTAGTAATTAAAAAGTAATTAAAAATGATTATAATTAAAAATTAAATAAGAAAAATAGCAAATGAACTTGGAAAAATCTGAAAATTTCAGGAAAATTCTAAAATATTATTCTGAATCTAGGAAAAATATAAAAATGGAAAAATAAGCACTGGAAGTGCTTATTGCTTTGAAACTGCTTATTGGAAAGTGCTTATTTATAAGCAAAACTTGACCAATTGACTTGAAACTTTAACCAAATGATTTTGAGACCAAAATGAACTTAAAGGAACAGTATTCAGACTAATAGGAGCTCATAAACACAGGTATTGACCAAAACAACTCAAATAAGCACTATGAAATAAGCACTGAACATACACAGATAAGCAAATAAGCAAAAGCTCAATAGACAAAGCAACTATAGGTACAAAGTAACTCAAATGAAGAACAAAATTCAAAGTATAATCACTTATTCACAATTGCAGCCCTAGTTATGAAGACAGACAACTAGGCTCAAACTTCTCAACTTATCAGGCAATTAAGCTATCAAAATAAGCTCAGAATCGAGAGCTAATTGTGGCAAACAATCTACTAACCAACCGAGTCTCTAAAACCACAAAAATCTTTAACTGTACTTCACAATTGAAGGCCTAATCTAGCTTGATATTCTGATGACCAACTTGGTGCAGGGGAGATAACTAGCTAAACAGCCAACTTAAAGGCAGATTTCCAATAAGCAAATGAACTCCAATTCTCAATTTTCTTTTTGAAATTGTTTCCCTTACTGCTATTCTTCTCAAAACAACTTTCCAAAAGAATTTCCAAATAGTATTGAATCCTAAAATCTCTCACAAACTTATGACAGAATTCTGAGTACTCACAATTTTGACTTTTGAGTTTGTATGAAACATTGACTAGATTGAATTTTGATTATTAAAATCTCACTGAAAATGTGTTATTAAACTAATGAATAAGTGAATTAAGCTTAAACTTATACTATTGCAACTACTTTAACTGATAATGCAATCCTAAAACCTAACTGTTATGTAGTTTGAAAAAGAAACCAAATTATTTTGACTTTCTGTGAAACACACCACTAGACACTCAATTGATTTAACTTAAATGACCCTAGAAGAAGCTGATTATGCAGAGATCACAGCAAAATAACCATTAGAACAAGCAGAAAACACTAAAGCCAAACACCCCTCAATCTGCAAATTATACTAAGCTTATGATCTCTAAGCTACTCCATACCTGCCCAATTACCAAACTGATGCAATTACAAGCAATATGAACCTAAATGCAACTAATGAAAACTATCCCTACTTAAATATCAATAATCCAACAAACCAAACTGATCCAATCACCTTATAATATGACTACTGATTTTTGATATACCAATGATTTAATGCTAAATGAAGCTTATACTACTTATGCAAATGATTATCTAAGCTATGTAAAGTTACTGAAAACTAATAAGACTGAATGATAAAAGCAGATGAACACTAAACTCAAAATAAGCTATCTTAACAAAAACAAATCAAAGCAAATGAACAGTACTAGATAATCAAATTTAACAGTTAACTAATAAGCAATACAAATCGGCAAAGACTAAAAAGGAAACTTACTAGTCGCTTCTCAGCTAAACAGAGAAGCGTTCCCTCACAGCCTATCTTTAATAGGCTCCAATAAGCTCTGCTTCTTTCTGAACGTTCTCAGCTTATTTGAATAAGCTGGGTTTTGACTTTCTTTGACTAGAACAATGGAAATCAGAGACAACCAAACGAATCTCACCACAATTATAAACTGAATGTATTAAGCTGAAAACAGATTTATAAGTAGCTAAGATTTGGAAATTGATTTGCAAAGAGATTAACTAGAATTAAGAGTTTTATTAGAATTTGAAATCTGAGTACAATTTTGAAAAGCAGAAATACAATAACTGAATTTTAAACTATAAGCTAAACCTATTCCTACCCTAATCTAATCCCTAAATCTAACACTAATCTAACAACCCTTCAAATGAGGTGAGGGGGGTATTTATAGCCTGCTGAGGTGAGGAGTCCAGGTCACCTATCCACGACCTTGTGCTTGTTTGAGTTATTCTCAGCCCTTGATCATCCCTTGCTCTCCCTCTAATAATCACAGCCGTAGGATTGCTTGATGTGATATCCTCAATCCTCCGTATACTTGCTCATTGGCCCACGTGTCATTCCTTTGTCAGCTTCTAGAACCTCTCATGATGACTTAATTATTACCTATTGGGGTAATTTGGTGGATTGGGAGGCTAGGGTTCGTTTGAACAGTGGTAAATCTGGGTAAAGTGTGAAATTGGGGGGCGGGGTATTTGGGAGGTTTTATTTTTATTATAAAAGTGAGTTGACCGGTATATTTGACCGGGTGAAGTATTGGACCGGGTAAGCAAGGGAAGTGGCTGGGTAAAGGTTAATGATTTTTGGGCTTATGAAATGTTGGGCTTGGGATGTAAAAGTGGGTTAGTTTAGGCAGATTTATTAGTTAAGACAATTATAGTATTTTAGGTAACTATAGGGACCAAAGGTGTAATATTCTGAAGAATTAAGGGACCAATGCTGTCATTTTTCCAAAGCAAATTCAAGGGTATATCTTGCCATTCTAAGATTATTGAGGGACCTCGTTTGTCTTTTCTTCGAATATTTCTTTGAGGGACCATTTGTGTAATTCTTTGAAACTGCAGGGACTTAAACTGCCAATCTCTCTAAACTTTGCCCAGGGACTAAATATGTAACAAGATGAATCTCTGAGGTTGAATTTGACTTTTTAAGCTTGGACTTTGACCATTTGACTTCCCCGGCTCCGGCTTTTGACATTTTTCCAATCTCGTGCTCGTTTTTGTCGGTTTTGCTTTGTTTTCGTTCATTTTTCTCATATCCGTACCTGCACATACACAAATACAAAAACATGCATTCTCTTGACATTTTCGGTTAGTATTTTGTGTTTTTGGTCTGAATTAAGGCCTAAAAAGGATGAGTGATTAAGCACTCATCAGTTCCCTCAACACAGACTCAATATCAGAGTGAAGTTGAAAAACCTGAGCAAAATCTTGTAGACGAAGGATTTGAAGGTAACAGATGAGGATTTGAAGGATTTATACATACCATGGCAGCTGCTCGCCCATGGATAACTGAAAACCAAAATGTTCCATCAACCGAGGGAAAGCACCTGCACAAATCATGCATATTCAGTATCAACAAGATGTCACAAAAGTAGTAGGCAATGGAAATCTTCATAATATGATATAAAAGGCCATAGTGCATTTTCAATGATGCACATGTAATATTTCAAGAGATAAATACTCTGAGGAAACTCACTCAGATTAAGGATCCCTTTTCATATGGTTTTAAATAAGAGTATAAATGATCGTTAATAATTTATCTGTTTACATATTCGAAATGTGCAATGTAAATCACAGAGTATATTAGTAAATGAATGTCAGAGATGAGACCATATTTGTTAAGGTAACCAGTTATTGCAATGAGTGAAGCGAACCATGTAAATTTATCCCAGGCGACCGCTTCACCTAAGCACTCCTTCCATGTCTCGACCCCAGTTATAAGGAGATCATAATCGAAGAGTATTGACCTTTTATGCCAATGAGTATTAAATGAACCTGCAAGTGATCCAAAACAGGGGAATGTGACAAGCATTTTGGCAACAATACTACACTGTACTGTTGTAGTAAGTAGTATGCATGTCTACAACTAGAACAAGGAAACATAAGGAGATAATTGTTCAATTAGTACTACAATACGATACACAATCAGTTTGACAAACTGATACGCAATCCTATTCCCTAATCCAGTCCAAATAAAAAATCTCTGGAAAAACTGGCTAAAGCAATCAGCAGGGTATAAGATCACAGTAAGCGAAAAAAGCATAATATTATATAAGATCAAAGTTTTTGTCAAAACACACACGACAAGGACTATCAATGCAACTGCGTCTGATGGCAATGGTTGCGTAATTATACATACAATTGGAGCTAAAAATATTGATAGTAATTGCCATGCATTTTTGGTTACAGCGTTTGGTACCGGAATTAACCATAATATGACCCAGTCCGGCACTTTTAGACTGAAATAAACCAATATTTTGCTTATCTACTATCTAGCAGTTGAAACTCAAGTCGCGTTGTGGGCAGTCTAAACAACTTGGATAGGCACCGCGATTGATTTCAAAACATAATCCTTGATTCTATGGTATCCATAACTCCATAAGTATGGGTGCACATTTCCTACTAGATGCTTGTTTATGGCTAAAGAAATCATTACTCATTCCTAGATTCCACACTTTCATTCATGATTCTAGTCAATCAATAATGATCAATTATTTTTACTCATTCCTAGACTATTATCTCACTATTTACAAAATAAGCAAATCCTAACACTATTACCTAAGCGCAAAGTTTTAAGCAGCTTATAAGTGCTTTTTTAACACTCTCAACACAATTCAGATATGTGATGAAGAACTAAAATCACTTACAAACAACTGGTCTGCAAATCATATCACAATAGACATAACTTCTAAACAGTTAATCTATATACAATACAAATTTGCAAATCATGGCAAAATCTCAATAATTATAATCGGTTCGCGAATCATATCGTAACAGACTGAACTTCAAACCAATCCACAAATCAAATCAAATCAAACTTACTAAACAATTAGCATAATCACATAATCAAATTTCAGCTAATTCATCTCATTTAGTTAAATCTATTGAAACGTTTTACAAGCCCTAATTTAGTTAAATTGTAAAAGCATAACAAGTAGTGAAGTAACCTGATAGATTGTGAAGGTGACGGTGTGACGACGGCGATGGTGAAGTGACAACGATGATCTCGACGTCGCGGCGCTGGTGATGGTGATGGTGATGATGGCGGTGCAATAGTAATGGAACAAAGATAGTGATGGGGATCGCCGGTGATCGTCTGCTAGGGTTTAATTTTTTGATTTGAGATATTTATGAAAAGGGGAGGTTTGTGGATGAGGGGTTAAAAGCTAATTACGGAGTATTATTTGTTTGTCCAGTTTTTTTAAATTTGATAATATATGTGTTACTATTGATTGAATAATATTTATTTAAGTTATTATTATTATTATTTTTTCATTCTTATATATTATTAGTAAAATATAATTTAGTGCTTGTAAGTTTATGCTTCAGAAATTATGTTTATTGGAGAATTGCATTAAAGAAAGTTAAATATCTGCAATTTTGCTTTACAAGTTTTTCATCCGTAATGTGTGATAGTATTTACGATTTTTTATGAATATATGAGTATAGAAGTTTTAGTAAGTATATATGTAATCTTTAATCATTTTATAGAATTCATTCATGTGTGAAATAGTGACCAAAAATTTCGTCACTAATGGTTAATGACGAAATTTCTCATCACTATTCATGTAATTTAGTGACTAACTAGTGACCACTTATAAGGTTCGTCACTGACTTTCTACCGATGACCAAAAATTATATCGTCACTATTTTCATCTAAATAGTGACCAAAAAATTTTTTCGTCACTAAATTCTCGTCACTAAAGCTATTTTTTCTTGTAATGTATATTCATCGCCATCTTCCTCTCATCATCATCATCATCGGTTTGCCATCCTCATATGTTGTTCATCTTCATCACAAGTTCGTCGAATTACATCCTTCATTTCGTATTTATTTGTTTGAAGACCAATCTCCGTTGTACTTTTCTGAGGTATAATATTGTATGTGACATATTTGATTTGGTTAGTTTATAATAAGGTATTTTCAAGTTGGAAATTATTAGGTGTCTGTTTTGATTATAGAGTTCATCTTAATACATTAATTAATTATTATTGTTACGAAGTTTTATCTGTGTGAAAGAAGTGATGAAGCCTTTTTATTGAAATTAATTATAGAACTAGCTTTTTATTTCAACACATCATATTTATTTATCAAACAATTGTTCTTAACCTACTAAAGTTACTAAATTTATATGGCTTTGTTTATGTGCATAGATGCATAGACATTAATACATTAATTGTCATGTAACATATGTACAGATGGCAAGATCACCATCAGGGGACAAATAAAATGAAGAATGATGGCTAGTATCATGGCCACGACAGAAACCTTCAAGATATCAGTTATGGTTCGTTGGTTTATGTTAGGTGTTTTGATGATTAATCATATGATCGGTCTAAAACACTTCATAGAAAATATAGAATAAATTTTGGTAATAAACATGCCAATACGTGGAGAATGGTGTATCAAAGTGACATTACGAGTATGGTTAATATCATATTTACGTGTATTGTTAATACCAAACGTGCCCTTAGAAGAAGTGTCAACTTCATACAAAAAAACAAACCGGCCTTATCGAAAACCAACTCCATAATATCGGGCCGACAGGCTTTACACTTGTCGATCTGCATATGCAAAAACGAATAGAGCCTTTAATATTGATCGATTATGTGATGTGATTATACGATCTCACACGTGTACGGTTGTGTTTCATGCCATGCATCTTCAAGTTTCCACGTACCTTAGCATCCATTCTCAGTTCATCTCTATATAAACCCCTTTTAATCCTATCTAATCTCATCAACTTTCACAAACAAGTCTATTTAAGTAATACATTTTGCATATTCACTTGTAAATCAAACCAATCTTTTTCACTTCGAAAATGGCACAAGATGGAGGAGAACAGTACATGAAGCAAGAGGGTTACCAAACTGATGAGTATGCTCAAAACCAACTTCACTCCACTGCTGGTCATGATACTGGAGGTACTGGAGCCAACGTCCACTCGACGATGACTGGTCAAAATATCGGCGGTACTGGAACCAATATGGGGATGGGAGGTGGTCACGGCTATGAAGAAGGGAAACAAGGTGGGGCTGGAGGGATACTCCATCGTACTGGGAGTGGCAGCTCTAGCTCTGTAAGTACTCTAGTAAACTACATGCGCCTATAGTTTGATGAAATAAGCATACATACATGACTATTTTAACCTGCTTATATGTCACATGCATAAACTAAAAGCGCCAGATCATATGGGCTGGTCATAGCGTGCCAGTTATTAACGTTTTGGCAAGTTAATGTGCAACTTAAGCAAAACCTTGGTTGAGGTTTCGAAAACATATTTATATGGTTTGGCCAAAGACAGTGGATATCATAAACCCAAAAATCTTACTTAGTATCGGGTCAAGTCCTATGAAACTAAAATCCTAAATTATTGTCATGTATATTGGTTTATCCTTTTTGAAATTCTACTTTTAGCTAGCTAAATTATGATTGATTATTGTGTAGTCGGAGGATGATGGAGAAGGTGGAAGAAGGAAGAAGAAAGGTGTGGCGGAGAAGATCAAGGAGAAGCTGCCTGGCGGTGATCATGGTAGCGAACAGTACACAACTCCGGCAAGTACCACCTACGGTGGCACTGGTGGCTACGGAAATGTAGGAGAGGAAGGACATGAGAAGAAGGGACTCATGGACAAGATTAAGGACAAGTTGCCAGGAGGTGGTAACCAGTAATCAATCCATGAGTTTGTTTGACAATATACACAAACACATGTATATATAGGCATATATTATATATAGATGTGTCATTGTGTATGTATGTATATATGTCATCGTGTATGTGTGTATATATATATGCATCATGTATGATGCTATGATAGTAACCTGCTTTGTGCGTTGGGTGTGTCATGTGTGATACCGCGAAGCAGAGTCTGAGATGTACTTTTTATGTATGTTTGCCATTTCTGCAATACGATTAAGTGCATCTTTATATACTTACGAGTGGGGAAACCCGCGCGTTGCGGCGGGAGTGTTTAGATATGTGTTTTATGTTGTATGTTTTGTGTTTTGCGAATAATAGGTTTTACGGTTTTAAAAGCTCGTTGATTTTTTAATATTGGCTTGTCATAGTATTAGAAAGAAATGATCTATTGCAAGATAGACTATTCAATCTTATGCTTGGTGAGCAAAATCTTCCCTTGATTGACCTAGCACAATTTAGAAAACTCGTATCGTATTGCACTTACCAAATTATTTGAACTATTTTGAGTTTGATAAAAATTATGAAGTTTATGATTGATTTTATTGGAAAAATTATTTCGTGAACAATGGCGTAAGTTTCGTAATTTTTCGAGTCCGTTTCCTATGTCGTTTGGGTCCCGGAGCTTATATCGTTAGAAGTTTAATACGTTGGCAACATTAGTCCCTAGATTATTTCTTTACACCTTCCTTACACTTTCATTTAATACAAAAACTACCCTATACTTTCTTACCCATATATATATCCCTTACACCCCCCACTTTTATCATTTTTAATATTAAAAACACACATATACTCACACCAAAAACTCTCTCTCTCTCTTTGAAGAATTCGGCCGCCGCCCCACCGGAGCAGCAGCAGTTTCCGGCGACTCGCCGGAATATTTTTCCGGCAACCTCATTTTCTTGTACAATCTTATAGATCGGGATATCCCCGTCACACCCATACCACTCACGCGACCCCAAACACCTCGTATCACCCCTCACGCGCCTCCACCGCCGCGGGTACCACCAACATACGCCACCACTGGCATTTTCCATCACTCTTCGATGGTAAAACGCGTGCCACGCACCCTCTCTTTTTATTTTCTTAAGTTATTTTCAAAACCCTAATTTTATTTTTATTTTAAATCCGGTTTTAATATAAAATCTTTGATATTTATGGCTTGTTTGGTGTTTTGATAACGAAGGGGAATATATTTGTGTTTGGATTGGATTTCGAGGGTCCGTTTGGTTGTTGTGGCTAGACAGCCGAGAACCACCACCACCGAGGCATGGGTGGTGGTGGGGAGGGTTATATTATTGTTGTTGTGGTGGGGGAGTTGTTTCTTAAAGTTGTTGGGGGGAGGGGGGGGGGGGGGGGGGGGGGGAGGATAACCACTGTGTGGTACAACTTTTTGAAAAAAAAAAAAAAAAAAAAAAAAAAAAAAAATTACTGTACAAACCACTGTAGCGTACAACATGCTACAGCAGCCCGGTTACTGTAGAAACAACTGTGTCGTACAACCCTTTGAAGCACGAAAATGCACCCATTTTCCTCCCCCTCTTTAGTATATATATATATAATATGTCGGCTGTCGTTCTTTTATTTGTGTTTTCATTCAAGAATTTTAAACGACTAAAAACTACTCTCTGTCCTTATTAAATATCCACGTTGAGTTTTCAAAGTCTTTTTTTTTATAAACTTTGACTTTAAATATTTTTATTATATAATAATTGATGCAAAATATTCATTTTCCCGTCTCTTATTAAATGTCCAATTTGAGTTTTCAAAATCTTTTTTAATAAACTTTGACTTTAAATATTTTTATTTGTGTAATATAATACTTAATGCAAAATATATAAATGATTTGAGTTTTAAGTGTATTTTCGTTAAATATAATTTTTATCAAATATTATATAATAAAAAACTATATATTTGAAGTCAAATTTGAAGAAAAAAGACTCTAAACGTCAAAAATGAACATTTAATATGAGATGGAGGGAGGATAATCTGTATAATCATGAAATTTCGTTCCAATAATTCAAAAGATAGTTAAACGTTGGCTCGTTTGGTTGGTGGCATTGGGATGAGATTTAGAAATGAATGTAAAAGTTTGATGTTTGATTGGAAGTTGTGAGGCCCAATCTTTGAACTAATTCCCTCAAACATAGGCATGTGATAATCAACTCTATATATATTGGTTTTTAGCAAAGTTGTCAAATCAAATATTTTTGTGGGTCTTTAAATAATCTCAATCACAAATTACAATTTTATTTTTCATTTTTAAATAAAAAATCTGTTTTTAACACTTTCATTAATTATAAAAATGTAATTTTTGAATTTAATTATTTTCTCATACCTCATTTTATTTTCTCTCTTTTGTTTCAAATACAAATCCAAATCATAATCTAAATTTAAATTCAAATCCTAAACTCACTATATACCAAACGGGCCCGCATTTTCTTAAAATGAAAATTGGGATGAGGTGTAATGAAGGTAACACAGTACATCAAAATAAACAGGGCAACATCAGGTAATAGAGCCCCCTTCACCTGATTCAATTTCAAAAAACCAAAATGCCTTTTAACTAATCATCCAATATCAGCAGCCTAGTTAAGAACTTAAACTTTACGTACTTACTTCTGTTTTGATTTCATGAAACTGACTTGCATGACTTTACACGCCAATATCAGCCTTTCCAACTAACCGAACCATTCTATTGACACTTTACTCTTACAACCAGAAATGCAACATAAGACTAACCAGTGAATTCCACTGTAAAGCCCCCCTAGGATTTTAGCTCTTCATATAAGAATTCATCTTAAGTTTAATTATTTCAAATAGCCCAAGCTTTCGTGAGCATCACATCTTCAAAGCATTTCAACTACAAGGGGAGAAATATACTCTTTTTTTCAACCTTTAAGTTACTTACAAAGTCCATGATTTTCTTAAAAGTTTGGAAACTTCAAGCCCTCTAGCCTAACTATGTGATGATTTAGATCCACAAAGAATTTACCCAAAATTTACAAATGGGTGGCCAATAGTCTCCCATACCTCTTCATTCACTAGAAACTGATACAAGTACACCTTCACGGAAATGATGAAATCTCATATTATCCCTTACAATATCTCTCTACCAGTAACGTTAGAAGCTCCACACATAACCACATGATAATCTTCACATATTCTCGCATTCTTTGTGATCATAATGGTACCACAATCGACCAGCAACTGATACACCAGTGCTAACCTTTCACTAAGCCTCAACAAAGTTCTTTTCTTTTCGTTATCCCTTACATCACATGGTACAAAGTTCAAAAAGGGTGAGTATCCATCTAACATTAATTTACAAAGAAGATCCTCCAACTCTTTCTTAATCTCAGAAGTCCTTGGATGGTATCAACAACAAAAAAAACTCGTGAATTGCCCGTTTTGCCCCTGCAACCCAACTACTTGAAGGGTTCTTCTTTGTTCCCTTTGATCCAAAGAATGCTCTAATTCTTGAAATATCAGTCCATTTTCTTGCAGAAGCATACGTGTTTGAGATTAGTATGTAGTTTCCTATAGCATTTGTTTCCAGTTCAAATAAGTGAGTAGCGGCTATTTTGGCGATGCCAGGGTTTCCATAGACACGAAAAGCACCGAGCAAGGCTCCCCAGACACCAGTATCACAACATGTATTCAAATAATCTCAATAATATTTGGAGAGTAATGGTGTAGTGTAAGGCACATGTCAACCATACATGTATAGTGGTCAGCGACTCATGGTACATCATAGTCTTTCTCCATTGCAGAAAAAAAAAATCGGCCTTGTTCTACTAAAACCACATGGCTACAAGCAGGGAGATCTCCTAAAAATGTTTTTGTACTTTATTCGGTTTTATATGCATTTTCACCATCCTTTCAAATAAGCTGATTGTTGTTGTGGAGTTCACAAGATCAAGCACTAGCATCTTACTGAAGTTTCTTCAGTGTTAATGTGGACTAGCTGTGAATAAGATTATAGTATTGACCTTCTTGTTTCCATGGTTGATCTCTTCTGCAAATCACAAGGTACACATATGATGTTGTTTATTTTGATTAATCATATACATATAACTGTATCACTAGTATAGAAAAAGGTTTTGGAGAATTTAATTACTTACGCTGCAATACTAATTAATGTTTATTTTATTATGGATAAACTACAAATTATGTACCTAACGTTTGCCATATTTGTGAAAAATGCCCCTGCAAAAAATTGTGTGAGTCGTGTACGTAATGTTTGGACTTTTTGTGAACAATGCCCCTGAACAAGCACTGTTGTTTCTATTTTGCAACTTTGGCTAACGAGTGTTACAAAATCCCGTTAGTGACCATGTGAAATGACTAATATACCCTCATCTTCTTCCCATAATTACTCTATTTTGTTTTCTTGAAAATATTGTAATCCCACCACCATCACACCACCACTCTCTCTCACCACCATCCTCTACCACCACCATTGACATTGGCACCACTACCATCCTCTACCCCCAAGAAAAATGATAACATCAAATAATCCTTATTTCTAAGTGTCATTCCCCTTTACATTGACTAATTATACTAAAATTACTATAAGATATGCCCTATTTCTTCATATTTCGTTTTCGGACTATTAATAAGGTATGGAACGACGTTATGACGAATCAGGGCTTAATACTGATCAAGAGATAACTTTTTCTCTACCATGAAGATTACGGCATAACTAAATGATGATGTTATGCCGTAAATTATTGAATACTTGACAATATTTATACATTATGAAGATTATGCCGTAACCAACATAGGGATTACGGCATAAATATTACACAGAGTACACTTATGAAGATTACGACATAACTAGAGTGGAGATTACGACATATTATTATATCTATGAAGACTACAGCGTAACCAATTACTAGGTTACGCCGTAGATGTGGATAAACACCAAGAGCAACCCGTTTCTAGAAGGGTTACGGCATAAACAGTACATAGGGTTACACCGTAACTTTTTAGGGTTTCTTTTGCCTATAAATACCACACGAATTTTGCATTCCAAACCATCTCCCCCCAAACCTAAACTAGGGTTTGGGGAAAGCAACCACAGAAGAAAAATCCAGGCTTAGGAGGTCGGAAGAATTAATTTTTCATCCACTATGATCATTGTATTCGAGTTTGAATTCATTTATGTTTTTCTAGTAATCATACGATGAATTCATCTATTTAATTGAAGTTTTAGTTATGTTATGCATTCTCTTTTATTTCTCTATATAGATATCTTCTTTTCCTATTCATAGACTAGTTTCGCTAGTGTTCAAAGATTTTTAGTATCTAGTAGGTTAGGAGAATTGATCAAAGGACCCTAGCCGACTAGATTGCGAACTATGGAAGGAATTGGCCATAGTACAACCATCATTTGTGTGCTAATTAACCAAAGGATCACCTATCATGTGGAGGTACTTATGAAGTTAGAAGAAATCTAAGATCCAAGAGGCCGGATTTCTCACGAATTAGGTCTATTAGATATGGTGCTTAATGACTCAAACTAATCTACTTGTAGGATCCAGACCTTTGGTGTCTTAGTAGGATTCTAGGGAGATAGGCTAGGGGAATTGACCCAAAGGAGTGATATTTACCCACTATATTGAGCATAATAAATTAGAATTAGATGCATCTAAGCTTTGGTTAGCTTCATTAAACTTTCTTTCTAATTCTATTAAAATAGGACTTTAATAATCATACAACTTCTTTTGAACTATCCTTTTTAAAACATAAATACCTTAGATCTTCAGAACATCAGCTCTTAAGGACGACACTCAGATTTACCTAGGCTTTACTACACTCGATCAGATTCTCTGCCCGTTAGTATGTGTAATCACTACAAAAATCAGGAGAACAGGCGACGAGAATATTCCCGTCGACACATTGTCGACGACAATATGCACAAAATGACAAAAAAACAAGCTTGACCGAGCCTAGCTGCGTTGAATTTTTCGGATTAATATGCTCCCGTCGACCTGTCGACGGGACCATATTGGTCAAACCTTCACACCTCTAATATTGCCATAAGTTGAGCGCGAAATTATCTTGCCAATCCATTCCCGTCGACATGTCGACGGGAGAATTATATTTAATAATTTATAACAAAATACTGGCCAATAAAATGGCGGGGATTTTTTCCGCCTGTTTTTTCCCATCGACATGTCGACGGGATTATGTTCCCATATTTTTTTTCTTATAAATATTCTCACAAAAATCATTCTCACAAAATCATTCCCGTCTCATTTTACACATACATTATTGATTTTCACAAAACCCGATAGTCAATTTTCACAAATCACAAATAACAGTGGACGGTTTAACGCCAGAACAGGAGTGGTCAAAGGCTTTATCACACGAGCTCCTGTATAATGAAATTATAAATCATTGGGGCTATGAAATTTTTGATGAATGTGGTTCTTATGCG
>JARVZY010000956.1:0-39952 GCA_030686995.1 Artemisia argyi
GCAGGGCTCTCTTCTTTCATTGCAGCCTTGATCTCCTCTTCAATCCTTGACTTTTCCTTGAGTAGTCTCCTAATACTAATCAAAGAGTTAAAGAAATATTGGGGCTTCAAAACATCACCATTCTTCAATTGTCCAGGAAAAGGTATGTTAGGCATGACTTCTTCATTAGTGGTTATGGCTTTGACATGATCTCTTGGATTAGTTTCAGTTGAGCTTGGTAGACCTCCAATTCCCCTTTCTTGAAGAACCTTGCCCATTTGACCTATTTGTTGTTCCAATGCTTTGATCGAAGCTCCTTGGTTTCTTGTGACAGTATCCGTTGAGGCTCAGATTTCTTTGATCAAAGCAGTGTTCTCTTCATGTCTTTTAGCAGCATCGGCCATAATTTGCTTTAGAGTATCATCTAAAGTCTGCTTTCTCTCTTAATATGTGGGATTTCCATTGTACCTTTGATAGTATCCTGGAGCAGCTTCCCTAAACTTTCCTGAAGGTTGGAATGGTTGTCCAAATTGTGTGTAGTATGCTTCTTCAAAAGTCTCACTTTCATTCTTTGTAGGGCAATCCTTAGTGTAGTGAGGTCCTTCGCATTTTTCACATCCAACTTGGGCAGCATACACTTTTCATCTCTTTTCTTCATCTCTCTACTAATTTTATCTAGTAGAGGTCCCATCGTGCCATTTTTGAGAATGATCAGCAGCTTCTTGAATAGCTTTTCTAGCATTGGCCGCACTCATTTGTGGTACGGCTCCCTTAGCATCCAAGATTTGTCTAGTAGGCACGTCCAATCCTTGATAGAACAATATTATCTCCTGCATTGTGGTTAGGTAGTGTTGAGGACATTTAGCCAACAAGTCTTTAAAACGCTCCCAAGCCTGATAGAGAGTTTCATCGGGCTCTTGTTTGAAATTGTTGATAGCCTCCATCTTTTTTGCAGTCTTAGCAGGTGGACAATATCTTTTCAGGAATTTACAAGATTTTTGATTTAGTAGATGCGTCGTATAAATAAAAATCGATGCGTCGCTTCTGTTTAATAATTCAAAAACTGTATTTAATTTAAATATTAAATACGCCGTATCAGTGAAAACAGATGCGTCGCATCAGCTATAGGGTTTCGAAAAAAATTTCTTATTAAAACCAGAATACGCCGTATCTTGGGGAAAAGATGCGTCGTACCCGAATTATTAAAGGCGTTGTATTAAAAAAATTAAAACGCCATACACCGCATCTAGGAGACAGATGCACCGTATCGTTTGTATCAGCACAATACAACGACAGCAGTTATGCAGAAAACAAAACAAAAAAAAAAAAAAAAAAAAAAAAAAAAAAAAAAAAAAAAAAAACACACACAAAAACAGAAAATATGCAAATTATACAATGAATGCAATTAATCTAATATACAACAAGTTAGGGGTTAGTGTCTAAAAACCTAATAAAAAGAAAAACCTAATTAAAATACTAATCAATTTAACAGATAATAACAATTAACTCCCCAGCAACGACGCCAAAAACTTGATGCGCGTGATGTGTCGTTGCGGTTTAGCAGTGTTAATGCCTACTCAAGTTTTACATTTATATTTAGCCGACTTATCAATAACACACACACTTAACGAGCAGTGTACCCGGTAGTTTGTATATAATGGTAAGTAGAGTGTCGATCACTAAGAGTGGAACGTATTATCTAGTTATCTTAATTAGTATTTTAATATACTAAGTTAGTTTTACAGTCTAATCTAACGAAAGGGTGTTTTCAGCCTGTGAGACTGGCATGGCTTTGGTTATATTAAACAGTAAATTAAACTAATGAGCAAGAATCAGAGAATAACATACACGTACACAGATAGATAGTAGAGACTATAAGAAGACCTGTCCTGATAATTAAGTAGTTTGTCACTTGTTTTATTGCTAGTTTTATATTAAATATATTTCAATTGGTACATTCTCGTTGGTTTCATTACATCGGCGAGTAAACTCCTAATGATTACTTAACACTATCCTATTTATCTAAAGACGTTAGAGTAAATAGGTGGGGAAGGGGCATGGCGGCCCAAGCAGTGCCCAACTAGTCACAGAGGTAATCAATGCACTAATATAAATTCACCAAAGACATCAAACATATAAACTTTAATTGATGGGAAAGCAATTTTAAGGCAGACATATGATTTTGCGTACTCACATACTGCTGGCCATCAATCCTGATGAATTAAAGCTTACTAATACAATAAAACAAAACTACTTAATGAATTGAATACATGCAGGACCTTCTTACAGCTTTAATATCTCTGAATTGGGTGTCTCTTGTGTTGCTTGTTCGTCTGGATTCGGCTCCTTAGGGTTTTGTAGCACACTTTATTCGTCTAGGTCTTGGGGTATTTATAGTTTCTGTCTAAGGGTCGATGCAGCGCATTAAGTAAGTAGATGCGGCGCATCGACTTAACTTCGCGTGGGGTCCAAGATTAATATATTCTGGAATATTCGTACACCGTCTTCATATGCGGCGTAACTTGATCTTGTATACGGCGCATGTCCTTCAGTTGTCTTGGATTGTATCTGGTGAAGTCTTGATAGAGATACGTCGCATGTCAAATGTATAATGCGGCGTATCTGGAGTAGAACAAGCATGATCTTCTTCTTTGACCAGAGTTTCACATGCGGCGCATGATGTAGTTACATGCGGCGCATTCTTCAAAGTCAGGCAATGGTCTTCGAATTCATCTAAGTATGATATTGCGGCATATCTATTGAGTGAGATACGGTGCATCTTCTGGATTTCAGTAGACTTTTGACATCTCGCTTGTTTTGCTCTATAATTTGTCCAAAATCGCCAAGTTTCACCTATTACTTGTTTTTACCTAAGAATCACTAAAGTAAACATTAAAGCACCTATTCTCATAAATAATATAACAAAACAAGTTAAATAAATGGGATAAATGATGGTAATAAAATGTACTTATTTAAATTCATCAGCAAGTGACTGCCCAACTCAACAAGAGTTAACTCCTCCTTCTTATGTTTCAGCATATGCTTAAACTCTTTCCAAGAAGGAGGTAGTTTATCGATGATACAAGAGACTCAAATAGCCTCATCCATGTTCATCTTGTGTTGTGTGAATCGACCAAGTATACTAAGAAGTTCATTGTATTGTTGCATGACAGGACTAGAATCAACCATTTTGTAATTGTTAAAATTACTTACAAGGAACTTCTTACTTGATGCATCCCCAGCCATATACTTGGCTTCCAAGGAATCCCATAGTTCTTGAGAAGACTCAACATTCTGATAAATATCAAAGAGTGAATCAGACATACCATTGAGGATTAAACCTCTGCAGACATAATCATCATTCCCCCACTTGCTTCTGACTCTAATTTGTTCCACAGTAGCATCATCCCCATGATCTTCAGGAATAGCAGTGGTTAGAACATACACCACATTCATGCTTGACAACAAGAAGTGCATCTTCTTTTGCCATCTTCTAAAATCAACACCTTCAAACTTTTCCAACTTTTAGCTGCAATATGCCTCATAACAACAGCCATTGATTATCACTAATAGTTTCTATTGATTGTTGGTTTGTAAGTTGTTTCTGTGTTCCAGATTAGGGTTAAGATAATCAATAAGGTACCGGATATTCACTTGAAATCGTAGTATCACTTTCCAATAGAAACTATTCGACCCTATGCCTGGGTTACACGAATATCTCTATGGGATAAGACCAAGTGAAGTTCTTGTTTTAGGCACAAATCAAGAACCAGATGCGTATTTTAGTGTTTAGGGTTTGTATGTTAATCGTATTCATGCAAAATGTTATGACCTCTATTTATAATATAGAATACTCAAACCCTAGCCCATGGAATTATGTATAATTAACAGCCCATTAATTATAACATAACACTTTCCATAATAGTAGGATTCAGTGATTATCAGTGGAAACAATAAACCATCAGCAGGAACAAGCTTATCCGCAGGAACAAACCATCAGCAGAAACAAACTTATACTAGCAGTGGCAATGTTAACACAAGCAGTGGAGTCAGCAGCAGAGTCTAGCAGCAGATTCTCACTCGTAGCAGAATCCACTGTCAGCAGAATCCACAAGCAGTAGAGTCAACTGGCAACAGAATCAGCAGCAGAATCAGATTCATGCTATCAGCAGAATCTATACATAATCACTATTGAGTCAGGGGATTCAGTGACCAAATGGGTGTACACTCCGTACCTCCAAGCCCATTACCAAGTATGAATTAATCCCTCAAGTGCACTAAATTTTCCAACAAAGAGCTATCCTCATCTTTACCATTTGTACCATCCTTAAAATTAGCTACATTATCACCTTCAATGATTATATACCATAGATCTATATCTTTGGATTTCACGTAAGTTTCAAATTGGTTTTTCCAATATATAAAACCATTTGCTTCAAAAAGTGGTGGTATTTGCATAGATTGCCCTTCTTTGTAATTTTTAAAATCCATGGATCGTTTCAAGTTTTAAAACACAATCTATTTTAAAAGCTTGAGTACCGTAGCTCTTGATGCCAATTGTGGAAAACTAAAAGGGGGGTTGAATAGTTTACCGGTTTTTAACTTAATTATCTTTTGACACTTTCCGTTTAATCAAAGATCTAAACTAAAAGACAATATGTAATATGCAAGTGTAAAGAAAGAAACGATCAAACCACAACACAAGTGTTTATCATGGTTCGGCTACAAGGACTCTTTTTCCTTGCCCTACTCCACGCCCCGAGTATCCAACTCGAGAGTTTCTTTCACTAGTCAACAAGCTCCTTTCACCGGCGGAGAAAACCTTACACGTCGCTTACACAGGATTACCGACACTAAGCTAGATATCGAGTTCTTTTACAAAGGTACAACCACTCCAGTTAGTTCTTTTACAAGGGTACAACAACTCCCGTCACACTATTTATTTTAAGGCCTCAAATACTAACCGATCACAACTGAATATACACAATCAAATGAAGTGTAAACTACACGAAGTCTACACAATGCTAAGCTAACAAGTCTTGCAACGTTGTGTTAAATACTTGTAACTTTGATATGAACTTGTGAACTTCTTTGCTACAAGAGAGCTTCACATAAATGAAAATGTTAATGGGTTAGATGAAAGATATGAGTGTGTATGTGTAAAATATAATGAGAAGTAATGAATGATTTCTTGCAAGTGACTTGGTATTTATAGTCAAAACAACCAGCAGTCTGGCGGATATGGCGGACCCTTAGAATGGGTTCCGCCCATATGTCCCCAGGGTTCCGCCAGTCTGACAGTCAAACTTACAAGAAATCTTTCCATATAAAGCAATGTCACATCAAGTTATTTCTAGTCAAACACACATTGAATAAACTTGGAATCCTTCCAAAATGTGAAGAGGTCTTACGGAAAGTCAAACACACAATCTTTCCATAAATGCATATGATGTGATGTGACACTTTCTTTATTAAGATATGAAAGTGTTATGTCTAATATGAAATGTAAACGTAGCAAATAAAGTCTAGTTATGCAAGACTTAAAATATAATCATGTTTTACTAAAAACTAAAGTTTACACTTTGTCATTAACAAAACTTAGCAAAGATCGTAAAATATAAATAACGTTTTAGGCGATATTTGTATTAACAGGGTAGTTGAGTGGTTTTATTTCTTGCAGGTTTGGTGGTTGACCAACATAAATAACAAGTAAATGTGCGTATGAATCAACTTATCTTTTGAAATACGGTAAATCATTGATCTTCATGATTTAAAACCAAATCAGTGTTAATAGGCCAAACTATTAAATGTATATTGAATTTTAATAAAGAAACAAATTGCCATTCAAATGTAATAACCATATGACAATCTTAAATTGAAAAGTTCGCTCGTATGGCAATTTGTTTCTTTATTAAAATTCAATATGCGTTTAATAGTTTGGCCTACTAGCACCGATTTTGTTCTAAATCATGAAGATCAATGATTTATCGTATTTCAAAAGACAAGTTGATTCATACACAAACATTTACTTGTTATTTATGTTGGTCAAAAACCAAACCTTCAAGAAATAAAACCACTCAGCTATTCTTTTTACTCTCTATTCACATTCACCAAAATACACACAATAACAAACACAAATATCATCATCAGCCACAAGATCTATTTCAATCCAACGGTCCTCCTACTTGACCCGTAAACTTCAATCTCTTTGGCTCTGACCATTTCTAGATGTTGCCTCGTAATGTCTTCCCACCATCTCTTTGGCTTAATTAAAGTGTTTGGGCTTAAGTAGCTAGAGAGATATGAAGAAAAAAATGTGTTTGTGTTTGTATTCATTTATAGGGGTATATTAAAGGGTGGGTGGGGGGGGTGAGAGCCAATGAGATTGAAGTGTGTGGATCGAGTAGGAGGACCGTTGGATTGAAATAGATCTTGTGGCTAATGATTATATTTGTGTTTGTTATATTGTGTATTTTGGTGAAGGTGAAGAAGGAGTAAAAAGAGTAGTTGAGTGGTTTTATTTCTTGCAGGTTTTGTGGTTGACCAATATAAATAACAAGTAAATATTTGCTTATGAATCAACTTGTCTTTTGAAATACGGTAAATCATTGATCTTCATGATTTAGAACAAAATCAGTGTTAATAAGCCAAACTATTAAATGTATATTGAATTTTAATAAAGAAACTAGTTGCCATACGAGCGAACTTTGCAATTTAAGATTGTCATATGGTTATTACATTTGAATGTATTTTTCTTGTTTAGAAAAACGTAATGTTGTTTATCATACAAGGTCACGTATTAGTGCAAGTGGCTAAGAACAAACATTATGTTGATTTTCTGTCGTCTGATGACTGATGAACTCAAATAAGTACATTTTATTACCATCATTTATCCCATTTATTTAACTTGTTTTATTATATTATTTATGAGAATCGGTGCTTTAATGTTTACTTTAGTGATTCTCAGGATAAAACAGTTAATAGGTGAAACTTGGCGATTTTGGACTAATTATGGAGCAAAACAAGCGAGATGTCAAAAGTCTACTGAACTCCAGAAGATGCGCCGTATCTCACTCATCAGATACGCCGCAATATCATACTTAGATGAATTCGAAGACCATTGCCTGACTTTGAAGAATGCGCCGCATGTAATTATCTCATGCGCCGCATATGAAACTTTGGTCAAAGAAGAAGATCAAGCTCGTTCTATTCTAGATACGCCGCATTACACATTTGACATGCGACGTATCTCCATCAAGTCTTCACCAGAAATAATCCAAGACAACTGAAGGACATGCGCCGCATATATGATCAAGTTACGCCGCATCTGAAGACGGTGTACGAATATTCCAGAATATATTAATCTTGGACCCCACGCGAAGTTAAGTCGATGCGCCACATCTACTAACTCAATGCGCCGCATCGACCCTCAGACAGAAGCTATAAATACCCCAAGACCTAGACGAATTCAGTGTGCACCAAAACCCTAAGGAGACGAATTCAGTCGAAGAAGCAACACAAGACACGCCCAAATCAGAGATATTATAGCTGTAAGAAGGTCCTGCATGTATTCAATTCATTAAGTAGTTTTGTTTTATTGTAATAGTAAGCTTTAATTCATCAGGATTGATGGCCTGTATTATGTGAGTTTGCAAAACCATATGCCCGCCTTAAAATTGTTTTCCCATCAATTAAATTTTACATGTTTGATGTCTTTGGTGAAATTATATTAGTGCATTGATTACCTCTGTGACTAGCTGGGCAGTGCTCGGGCCGCCATGCCTCCTTCCCGCCTATTTAATCTGTCGTCTATGGAATAAATAGGATAGTGTTACGTAATCATTAGGAGTTTACTCGCCGATGTAATGAAACCAATGAGAGAGGACTTATTAATAAACACTTCATGTAAAACTAGCAATAAAACAAGTGACAAGCTACTTAATTATCAGGACATGACTTCTTACTGTATCTATTATCTATCTGTGTACGTGTATGCTATTCTCTGATTTGTTCTCATTAGTTTTATTTTCTGTTTATAATAACCAAAACTGTGCCAGTCTCTCAGGTTGATACACCCCTATCTTAGATTAGATTGTAAAACTAACTTAGGATATTAAAATACTATTAAGATAACTAGATAATACATTCCACTCTTAGTGATCGACACTCTACTTACCATTATCTACATACTACCGGGTACACTGCTCGTTAAGTGTGTGTGTTATTGATAAGTCAGCTAAATATAAATGTAAAACTTGAGTAGGCATTAACACTGCTAAACCGCAACGACACATCACGCGCATCAATGACCTAAGTATAAATTGGGCCTCATGTTGTTGAGGGTTTCAAATTCCTTATTCACATGGTTGAATTAGAGAAAAAAATGTTATATAATTTAGATAGTTATTGCCCTCTCGTTATTATTAACGAGGATGGCTGTGAGCCGGCAGCGATCAACAACACGATAATTGTCCTGGATTAAGGCTTTCGCATGCTAGTGGTTGGTTTTTGCATGGTGTTGTAGGCCTTTTCGGTTTTGGGTACAGGGATAGTAGATTTTTTTTTTCTTTTTTTTTTAATTATTTTTTTTAGGCTATAGTGTTTGCATTCCTTTACTTTGTCTATTTAAAGGGTACAATTATATCATCGAGATTTTTTTTTTTAATTATTCTTTTTTAGTAGTTTCTATTCATTTCTAATATGCCTAATACTGTTTGGCTTGCAGAGGTTGGTTTTCATTGTGAAACTGGCTTGTTAAAGGATAAGGTGTGTTTGTTCTTTGAGCAGGAGGTGATGAATGAAAGGAAATGGGAGACGCATTTGCGCGATAATTGTATGGAGTCTGGACAACACAGATGGACTGAGATAGTGGGCCTGGACAACACAGATGGGTTGGGCCTAAAACTGCGAAAGTCAAAATGTTATTTAATTTTGCGGCACGTTTCCATAGATCCGTCCTTACATTATATATATAGTAACTAGGTTCATAACCCGCCCGATGGGCGGGTACGCTTCATAAAATTGTTTGTCAAATTCTTTTTACGCGTAAAGTAAATAATGAATAAGTCAAGTATGTTGAAAGCAATAAACTGAAAATCATAAATATATTGCTCATGTATTATATGTAAAAAGAACAATTATAAGTATCATAATAAATTAATTGCATGAGTTTAATACAATGACTACACATTATTTCCTTAAAAACAGATCATATTTGTCTTTATATAATATAAATCATAAATTGCATACACGTGTGTTTGTTACATGTTATAGCATAAAATTGTGCTTTACATTAGTGGTAAACCTACGAATACATGCATTGAGCAATTTACATAATACGGTAAATTAAAAGGAACCTACATGTTAAAATCATCATGAGCAGCTAAGTCCCCTAATAAAATACAAATTATCCTCGTCCTTAGCCTTCACAACTACTCTTCTGGAAAAACTATCATTGCTAAATATAAAAAGAAAATATCGATTAATGTATGCCAACTGAGCAATAAGCAATTAATGTTCATGTATACAAACATAAACCAGGGAAACGCCAAAAAAGTAACAACATTACTGAATAAAAACTTATTACCTTCGAATCAGGTTCTCACTGTGTTGAAAAAGAAGCTGTGATCCAGCTACAGTGGAAGCCTTATCACTACGAACTAAATTCTTTCCCCTTTATGTTGTATCGCTAGGAGAAACCCACAAAGAGGTTTCTTATGAGAAAGATAAGAATATGAAATCTCATGAAGTATCAATAAATATGACCTTAAGAAAATTATGAATTTCACACACCAATCTTTTTAGTTATCTTTTAAATACTTCTACAGTATTTGTTTTAGTACCATTTTTTTATTTTTTGTATCCATCTTTAAACATGGGAGATTATATGGTAATTAATTAAACACTTGGTATCCACAAAGGAATAGCCAGACTTGACAATTTTGGGTGTGCTTGGATTTTGATTTTCAAAGTGATTAATGCCATCCAAAGAATCAAATAATCAGGTGCTTAAAGATACTTAGGTAATTTAAAGTGTATCTCAACATTCAATAAACGTTTACTGTAAACTTGCATCAACCTCTTACCTACTTTTCCAAATTGATTATTTGACCTTATATATCAGAAAATTATATCAAAATTAGTTAATTGCCAAACACCCAAAACTAATCATATTTCCAATAACAAAATACAAACAAAAATAACATTATATGGTGCAATCTTATGGAAGTTTTGTGTTACCTGATTCACCATTTCGAGGCAAAAAGCAAGGACTTGAGAGTTTTATGAGGAGCGACCTCTTACCTACTTTTCCAAATTGATTATTTGACCTTATATATCAGAAAATTATATCAAAATTAGTTAATTTCCAAACACCCAAAACTAATCATATTTCCAATAAAAAATTACAAACAAAAATAACATTATATGGTGCAATCTTATGGAAGTTTTGTGTTACCTGATTCACCATTTCGAGGCAAAAAAGCAGGGACTTGAGATTTTTATGACGAGCGACCGGATCTCCCACGTCATCGTCTAATGCTTTCATATATTTTATATCAGTTTCCCCTTTATATCTTGTTTCTTGTTTCATGTTTTTTTGGTTTACAATGGTGATCCATTTTCGTTTGCAGGCTTTGGAGAACCTATAAAATTGTGCATATTACATGACAAATAAACTGAAGCATGTAACAGATGTGCAAACTAAGTAGGTGTTTGAATTTTTGTTTCCAAATGATTATCTGAATATTGTTACCTGATATCATCATATTGTTACCTGATATCATCATAATCAGCTTTTAATAGGTTTCTCTTCACCCCTACCTCCTTTACAACTGATGGTGATCCGGGTTGTTTCCCTCTCGACGATGAAGCTTATCCCCCATCGTCTCACTGGCCGGCCTTGACGTTTTGATGAAACTATGGTTTTGATATCTGATTATTTAAGATGTCAAGTAGCAGTTATCAGTTTTATACCCTTTCAAGAAAAGTGTACAATTAAGTTCAAATAAGATTACCAACATTATCCTCTTATAACCAATAACTATTGTTTCATTTGTCATTCTACACATTGATATCTTAAATCTTAGATTACATAGAATCGAAAAAAACGTAAATGTTCATTACATTATCGTATAACTTCACTAAAAAAGTGAGCATAAGTACTTTTTATCACAATTTGCGCTTCTAAATTTCTAGAAAGAGCAAGACCAATAATATATATTTGAAAACAATATTCAAATTTGACCTCAGAAGTCAAAGTGTACCTTAAACTCGAAAGGGTGTGAGAAAGTGTATGCTTATATCATGCCTAGGTTGGTTCCTTCATCAAACATTCTGTAACACCCCCAAAATATCGCAGCGGAACGATAGTGTCAATGGGATGTTACTTCAGGGCACAAAGTACAAGATATAGAAAATGACCTCTAAATGAAACGTTTTGAAAAGTTACCATTCGAATAAATAAAATTCATAGTTTACAAAGCAAAGATCCCAAAGTAGCATAATACATAAGTTTTAAAGTATATCGAATGGTAAACGATAAAAGTGAAAGTCTCCAAAAGCATGCCCTAAGACTCTCTGCTCCATGCACCTGCTATCGCCTTTCTAACCTGAGATAAACATGCTTACAAGTGTCAACACAAAGGTTGGTGAGTTCACAGAGTTTGTTTAATGAATAAAGATAGAAAGTGATCACACAGCAAAGGCATCGTGAATCCACTCAGTTGCAAGCCCCGCATCCAAGACTTGTAACCTGTGTGTTCACAACCCACTGCTAATATATAATATGATTAGGACATATGTGTGTGTACAATATATGTACGTGCAAATGCTCAAAGATTAAAGATTATTGGGTGCCATTTCCCAAAGTATAAGAATCTACTGGGTGCCATTTCCCAAGTTGTTAGACCACTGGGTGCCATTTCCCAAAGTATAAGTTGCTCAAGAATACACAATCAAGATTTACACATCATGTTTAATAGTATGAAAGTATAGCATAGCATATGAGTAAAATTGTTTAGAGTAAAAGGAAACAGTTTAAGCATGTATCTCCCCCAAAGAGTTTATAAAGCGGTTAAAATGAGTAAAAGTGGGGCTATGAAACTCACCTGATGCAACAGCTATAATAATGCTAGTGACTGAACAGAAATAGGCTTGATTCCTTAACCGCAACCTATTATGAATGATATGATTCTAATATAAGAATGAAACAATGCTACACATGCGTATACATACGTTATCAATACCACTTATAGTTTTTGAAAGTGTCGTTTATCGTTTAGTGTTGTATTAGTAAATATGAGGTTTCCTGCGTAGTTTAACATTGTTCTTAACTTAGAAAGTGTGTCCAAACGGCTTCACAAAACTAGTCGTGAATTATAGTACGTTAAGTGTTAGTGTTCAAGCTCGGCGTTTTTGAAAACCTTGTAACAATATCTAGATGTCGTCTTGTTTAACTTTTGATCGTACGCGCCTCGACGGATAATAAATATAGCTTCGAAAGTCGTTACTTGAAAAGTATAGTTTTCAACACTTAGTAATTTCTATTATAGCAAAGCTGCCAAAATAATATGTGTTTCGCCGGATTTCAAACGCTTGTTTCTTTTTTGTTATAAGCTTGTTTTCTACGTTCTTTATATCCCCGGAATCGTGGGATGGCATATTAACATATTTTTGATAAGTCGGGACGGCTAGATCAAGTTTTATGCTTCAAAACAGTCCATGTAAAAAGTGAGACAGCAAGGAAAAATTCTGAAAATATAGTTTTCGTCGTTCAACTTTGAAAAATCATATCTCCTTCGTTATTAACTCGTTTTTATCGAAACTTTCGGCCATAGTTTCGTCTTGGAATGTATTTTCTAATTCTTTGGCCCAAAAGTACTCCCAACCCCCTGGATTTCCCACGTCTTACAATTTGGGACAGTAGGTATTTTCTTGTTCAATACTTACCTTTTTTAGTTTCTAGTTTATGTTTTAACCACTTCAATACACCACAAGCTAGTCTAATCTTACCATACACCTTCTTAGGGTGTCATGGGTTCCTAATATTCATAAAACCAAAAGGATATCAAAGGGATGATCATGTGATTAATTATAAACTTGTAAAATTAAAATATACTTGAAAGTGGTATCTTTAACATATATACTTGCATGTTTTGATAATATAACTTGAAAATACATCATGTTAATATGAAAATGAAAGTATTAGATGATAAAAACATTACTTGAAACTTAGTAGTGATATGAAGAGGTTTAAAAGATCAAGGTTCCTAATACTTCTTAAGTTTTTATTTCAAAACTTGAATAAGGAGAAATCTAGGGTTAATAATATGGATGATTCTTGAAAAAATATGGATCTTCTTCTTGGTTTTGGTTTTGAACGTGGCTAGGAGAAAGAAAAAGAGGAAAACCTTAACTTTTGATTATCTTCAAGTCTTATGTGTTTGTTATATGTGTTTATGTAAGTAAATATCTAGTTAGGAAGGGTAAAAAGGTAATTTCATAATAGAAAGCAAAGTCTTGAATGTGTAGTGTATATATATTAACCATGTATGTATTTGTATGTATATATTTGTGTTTTGTGTAGTATTAAGTGAATTGTTAGTCATTTGGTGTATTTAACGTGTTACATCGTAGGTTTAAACGTTTAACGATACGTATATCAAATAAATTCAAAACGTCGGGTAAATTAATAATATAACTTTTATATCATTATGACGAGTGTAAAAAAAATGTGTTAGGACCATAGTTGGGATTATCGGATCAATTATTCAAGGTAATAGTTTATAGGATAACGTTTATTAGGTAGATAACAGTACGTATACAGAAATGATGCAAACTCACGCATGAATGACAAATTTTCTCCGGGGATGAATAGTGTTTCATGAATAGTAAAATTTTGAGAAACATCTCAGTATCACTAACCGACTCCAAAAATGATGAATAGTGAAATGATGAATAGTGATCGATGAATAGTAAATGTGAAAGTTCGGAGAAAAGACCAGAATTTACGAGTTGTGACACATTCATCCGAGACTCCATTAGGTCCAACAAGTTTCGCTTGCAATCGCTCATACTTATCTTTGATAGCAGCAGAACTTAATACATCAACTTAATCTTGAAACAAAACAAAAGAACACTCACAAACACGAATTTCTGAGATTGCCTTTTTCAATATATGATAGATTAAAATAGAGAATTGCAAATGTAGTTTTTCATTTAGTTGTGTAAGGTTACACTGAGTCTCAAATTCAACACAAATCACCCCGATCATAAATACTACTTTATTAGATGTCTTTATACTCATTTCATGTGACTTTAGAGCTTAAAATTGATACATTTGACCCACAAGATATTGTCGTAAGGTTAGTTGGGTATAATGACATGTCAAAAGGTAAACTTATCATCCACCCCCACATTAAGTTCTCATTTACTGAATTATGTTGTGACTGCCATAGTGTGTTACCAACAAAAGAAAAAAAAGCTAGGTGACAATTGAAGCCTTGATTCAAGAAATAAACTTGTCAATTGAAATTTAGTATAACCGAAACCAACTCAATACTTGATCGACACATAAAGGTTGTAATAATATTCATAAAAAACTTACAATTTGATAATAAATATAACCTGTTGTAGGATACTCATAACATCTAAACACTCCTTGGTCTTGCATTTAGGATCGAATATAATGAGAAACAAAGAGAAGAAGTTAGAGAGAGAAAGAAAAGATGTTGGGAGCCTTTTAGAGAGAGAAACACATGATATTAGATTGATAATATGTGAAAGGTCCAACCCTTCCCACACTTGGGAAGGGGTATTTATAGTTACAGTAGAAATACGCTCTCCGGCGAGCTGTGGATCAGGCATACAGTGGGTAAAGACCTTTCCTTCTTCCACGGTGTTGCTTAACTAACTAACTAACTATATAATAACTACGATAACTACTACGAGCTACAACATGCTAAACAATACTCAGGGTGACCGATCCTTCTATATAAAAATCGTATTCCTAACAATCTCCCCCTAAGGGAGGTCACCCTGGAAAATAAAACATTAATCATTGAAGTTCAGCAGATCAATCTTTGTAGCTCGTATCCGTTGATTCCTCATAAACTTTGTGCATTCTGTAGTAGACTCAGATGACTTGCATAAAGAGTAGGATGATCTTTTGATGTTGCTTTGTGTTGATCATCCAAGTTGAGCATCTTCAAGTCATCTTTGAGTAGTAATGTCAGCAGTGGACTCTTGATGGCTAGCTTAATGAGTAGAATGATCTCTTGATGTAGCTTTGTGTTGATCATCCAAGTCGAGCGTCTTCAAGCCATCTTTGAGTAGTGTCATCTCCATGTGATTTGAACATCATACAGTTGGCATGCTCACACTTTTCAGGATCATGATCATCTGCATCAGAGTTGAGGAAGCATAGTTGAAGCCCATTCATTGATCATGATATCTTTAATGTTGATGTTGAAGTATGAGCATGTGGTGATGAATCAGCATCTATTAAGCAATCAGCAATCATAACCAGCTTCAGTATCTCCAGTGGGTGAACGCCTTTCCAACATGCCCATACATCTGAGTTGAGTGAATCTCCAAGGTTGAACCGTTCTGAATACTCCTGTTAGATGATGGTATGGGCATGTGGAACTAGAGTGATGGTGATGACAGTGAAAAGGTTGATATGTTGAGCTGCATAAAATTAGGTTAGTAAATAAACATACCAGCACTTACAGGTTTGGACTTCGAGATCGTCAACAGCATAGTGTGAAGACTTTCTCTAATCCTTACCAAGGCCGTTCCCAATCGGATACCCACAGAGGGCTTACACAGACATACCGTAGTACATCAACGATTGGGTGAGTCGCTGGAAATCACCCCACGACTGTAGACCTTTTTGGAACCACCATATTCACTAAGCGTAACCCACAAGGAGTTACCGAAGCGACCTGCTTTCAGGGCTGTTTGATGTTGACCCTGGCAGGAGTTTCCACTCAATCACTGGGAAATACAAGTGTATATTCCCTCATAAGTGTTCTTGGCAGATTGCTAAGATCTGCAAAGGACTCGATCTAATACAACTGGTGTTCATTAATGTTGAAAAACCAGTGTATAGACTAAGTGTACCTAAGAGATCTTTTTATGCATCTCGTGGCTCTAGACTCGATAAGTGCATTGGTTATCCTATGCGGAGACTAGGGAGGGGTCTCCTGCTTCAATATCAACCATCTCTAAGAGATGAGTCGATAGATTACACCGGTTCCCCGTGAGAATGAAACAAGCTCTTTTAAGAGAACTTGAGTGGCTGGAAGGTTTAGTGCAGTGCGTCACTGGGTCCATGACGTCTTGTCTTCAATACCGGTGTTACCTAAGTAACAACCAGTAGCATATGTATTGAACCCGGTTTCTGCCCTAAGGTTGAATAATTGGAGAGCTATTTCTTTTCACCCTTTCACATTTCATTTCTTTGTAATTCTTCAACCCCTTCAGTGCTTACCGAGACTTCATCACTAGGACCTTGTTGGGTTTGTTCCCGTCCTAGCTCTGTCTCAGTCGGCACTTTACCCTTTCTCACTTTACTCCTTTTTTTTGAATCGTTCCTAAGGACTTCTAATCTATCTATTGGATTGTCCCTGGGAAGATCCCTCCAGTTCTGGCGGATCATGGGAACATATACCTAACCTTAACCATCCTTATAACTCCATGCATTAAATTAAATGGTCGGTCTTTTGGTATTATTCCATACTTGCCACATAACCAAAACATTGAAAACTCTCTCAAGGTGTTCATAATCAAGAAATCAATTTTAGCTAACACCTTGAGAGTTTTGTGATTTTTCCAATGCTCCCCCTTAACATGTGCTCATAGGTTTAAGAAAGAATGCACATGTCGGGGTGAGTTGCACTTTTGAATTGATACATTCTTAATAGACATATACCCGAGGGACACGTTTACGTGGTCAAGTTAAAGGGATCCATTATCAGCTTTTAGGTGATAACTAGCCCTAATAACTGACTTGAAGTTGTTAACATTCCTTTATAAGGAAGTTAGACCCGTCAAAGTATACATCTAAGAAGAGTTTCTCGAAACGGTACATTTCTACTTAGACCAGTCCTCTTCGAGACACGTTTACATCACTGGTTAGACCAGCTTGAAATTATTACCCGGCCAGGACTAGTCCTTTCGACTTATAACACGTCATTGTTTCGTCAATTCATCGAGTCAATTCTGAGTCGCACAATTCACGGTTTCTACTTATTAATGTAAATACTCGCGAAAGACTCTTCGCCACTTGCTCCCCCTCAATATGTGCATATTGAAAGAATCAATTTTAAAAGTTTTAAAACTTTAGCACATACGGGAGAGCATACAATAGAGATGCCAACGTTGCTAAAGATGCCACAAATTTTTTATTATTCATCACAAGCCATTTTGCTCCCCCTCAATATGTGCACCGGGTTTTATCAAAAGGTTTTGCACATACCGGGGAGCCTCTATTATTTTATACATTCAAATCATCACATTTTATCATATTTCATATTTAAATCACATTCTCTCCCCCGATCATAAAATTTCAAATCACTTGAGATTTTTTTATCCCAATTGATTTAAATATGTTAAGAAAAATTTTGGGAGAAAATGTGTCCAATTTTTAACATGTACTGATTTTTTGAGACGACTTATCACTGCTGCTGGTGCACAAAGTTTTAAAAGGTGCAGAAATTTTGAGCAAATACGCTCCCCCTCAATTAATGACCCGTTTTCTATTTAAAGAGCTGTAGTCATTACATTGGGTGGAGGGTATTTGTGAAAATTTAAGTCCAATAGCCACCTTGTAAACCACAAAAATTCTCTTGAAGAATCATAGACGAGAGAATTTTTGAGATGAAAGAAGACTTCTCTTCTTTTTCTAAAAATAATGCACTGAAACGTGCACTATTTTGATGAAACATGGATGTAAAGTAATCCATGCCCAGGTGAACTTCACCTGGTAAGAGGAACAACCGTCTTTTTGGCGACGTGTTTTCCCCAAGGATAAGAACGGGTTGCTATCTGAAGTAATAGCAAGCCATAAAGACATGTTTTACTTATTTATTTAACACTTCTGCTCGAGCTTCCTTTAAAGTTCCGTGCCAGTATTGAATGACATTTCTAGAACCTTAAATATTATCGATAAACAGAAGACATGCCTAGAACAACTATTTTTGGTATTTTTGAGTTTTTCAGATTTTTATGGTTTTTATAGATTTTATATTTTTGTATTTTTCTTTTTGGTTTTAAAATATATACAAGGATATTTGAAGCGAATCTGTTACTCCTCATCTTCATCCTGAAGACTCTTGAGCGTTTCAGGAGTGTGACTCTTCATGCCAAGGCGTGGGAGAATGAACTCAAATCGTTCTCTTGGTAGTGCTTTGGTGAAGATGTCTGCCAACTGAAATTCAGTCTTCACAAAGTAGAGTTCAACAATCCCCTTTTCCACTTGCTCTCTGATGAAGTGATGTCGAATATCAATATGCTTTGATCTGGAATGCTGGACGTTGTTGCAACAAAGAGCGATAGCACTTTTGTTGTCACAGTACATCAGAACCTTGTTGTATGCAAAGCCATAGTCAGACAATTGTGATATCATCCATAAGATTTGAGCACAACAGGCTGACATGGCAATGTATTCCGCCTCAATAGAGGAGATAGATGTACTCATTTGTTTCTTTGATGACCAACTC
Source organism: Artemisia argyi (assembly GCA_030686995.1). Taxonomy (NCBI): domain Eukaryota; kingdom Viridiplantae; phylum Streptophyta; class Magnoliopsida; order Asterales; family Asteraceae; genus Artemisia; species Artemisia argyi. The sequence goes on from JARVZY010000956.1 coordinate 18,702, forward strand.
ACAAGCTTATCTCCCAGAAATTGCGCGCTACCAGAAGTACTTCGGCGAGTGTCTTGGCACCCCGCGTGATCAGCGTCAGAGTAGGCAGTGAGTGCCATGGCAGTATCTTTAGGATACCAGAGACCCATATGAACAGTCCCTTGAAGGTACCTGAATACTCGCTTGACAGCTTCTAAATGCTTCTTGGTAGGCTTAGATTGATATCGAGCACACATGCACACAGCGAAGAGAAGATCCGGCCGACTAGCAGTAAGATACATTAGGGATCCAATCATACTGCGGTACTTCGTTTGATCGACTGGGATTCCCATAACATCCTCATCCAGTTTAGTTCTTTCTACCATCGGCGTATCAACAGAGTCACATGATTCAAACCCAAATTTCTTCAAGATTTCAGTAGCATACTTGGATTGATTGATAAAAATGCCATTAGGATTTTGAGAAATTTGTAGTCCTAAGAAGAATGACATTTGTCCCATCATTGACATCTGGAACTCTGAACTCATCTCTTGTGCAAAGCGATCACATTCCATAGGATCAGACGAAGAAAAGATGATGTCATCTACATAGATCTGAACATGAAGTAGATGATCGCCTGATTTTCTTGTAAAGAGAGTACGATCGACAACACCCTTAGTGAACTTGTTGGCAAGGAGGAACTTGGATAAAGTATCATACCAGGCCCTCGGAGCTTGCTTAAGTCCATACAGAGCCTTCTTAAGACGATAGACATGATTTGGACGTTCAGGGTCCATGAATCCTTCAGGTTGAGAGACATACACCACTTCTTTCAATTGTCCATTCAGAAATGTTGTTTTGACATACATCTGGTATACAATCATGTTTTTACTGGCAGCATTGGCAAGAAAGATTCTGATGGCTTTGATTCTAGCAACTGGTGCGAAAAATTCCTCAAAGTCTATGCCTTCTTCTTGGTTATATCCCTTCGCCACAAGTCGTGCCTTGTTCTTCAAAACATCACCGTGCTCATCAAGCTTTACTTTGAATATCCACCCGAGATCTATAATCATTGCGCATTCTGGAGGAGGTACTAGTTCCCATACATCAAGACGATCAAATTCATGAATTTCCTTTTGCATTGCTGTGAACCAGGATAATTTGGATAAGACATCCCTAAAATCCTTAGGTTCAGTCTTAGTAAGTACGGAATTGAAGAAGCACCACAGGGCATCGGTTGCAAGTTGTCTACGAGTGGATACAGGACGAGAGGGACTTCCAATGATGTTGTCGATGGGATGATCATTAGTCCATTTTCTGAGATGCTCATGATGTTGAGGATTGTGAACTGAGATAGCCGTGTTAGAGTCCTCTGAAGAATTAGTATCGTTGGAGGGTTCAGGGGCAAACACATTAACAAACGGCTCATCATCTGTTTGAGCAAAGGGATTCACTTCGAAAGAATTATTAGATGCATTTCCTTGATGATCTGAAGAGGTTTGATTGTTGAATGTAGGTTGAGCGTAGCTAGAAGATGGAGCATCTTGACCAATGGAAATGGAAACAGATGGACCATTTGTCTCTTGTGAAGCATTAACAGCAGCATCATTTGGATTAACGACCGGTGGATCTTGTACAATAGTCTGCTACGGCTCAAAATACACATCAAACATGGGATCAAACAGCTTCTTCAAATCCTCACTGGTGGGAGGCACATAAGGATCTGCATACGTGGAATGAACTAATGGGTCCAGGTGTCAAAAGGTTAGGGGCGAGTCCAGAACTAAAGTGTTCAGGAACCAAATGCTTAGTCAGCTCATCAAACATTACATGAATAGTTTCCATGATTTGTCGGGTTCTTTTGTTGTAGACTCGGTAACCCTTCTTGTTTGCTGCGTAACCAATGAAGATCCCGATATCAGCTTTAGCTTCAGTTTACCCAAATCTTCATTATCATTAGTTGGGTAACATAATGCCCCAAACATACGTAGAAAGGAAAGATCGGGTTTTCTTCCATGCACTAGCTCATAAGGGGTTTTGCAGTGAAGAGGATGAATCAGTGAACGGTTTTGGGTGTAACAAGCAGTTGCAATAGCCTCTCCCCAAAGGAACATAGGAGATTTGGAAAATATAAGCATGGTTCTAGCAGCCTCAACAAGCGTACGGTTTCGTCTTTCAACGACTCCATTCTGCTGAGGAGTTCGTGGTATACTCCTTTGATGACTTATGCAAAGGTTTTCATAAAATTGAGTAAGTTGTTGATTGACAAACTCAGTTCCATTGTCTGTGCGAACGAACCTGACAGTTTTGTTAAGTCCAACTTGCAGCTGCTTGATGAGTTTTATGATGATCTCTGGTGTTTCATCCTTTGATCTCAGAAACTTTACCCAAGTAAACCGAGAGTAATCGTCAACAATCACCAAAACATATCTCTTCCCAAAAATATTTTGCACTCTCATTGGTCCACACAGATCCATGTGAAGGGTATGAAGAACTTCCGTTATGGTATTGACGGTTTTGGGTTTATGTGTTTGTTTCGTGCTTTTACCTAGTTGACATGCAGAACACAGATGATCTTTTTCATATTTCAACCGAGGCATACCTCGAACAAGATCTTTACGAGTAAGTTCATTGATGGTACCGAAGTTCAAGTGATTCAAACGACGATGCCACAACCATGACTTGTTCTTTGAAGCCTTAGATAATAAGCAAATGGGTGATGACCGCATCATGTCTTCAATGGATATGGTGTAGAGATTTGAGCCACGACTACCCTTTAGAAGATCCACACCATCTAATTCTCTAACAAAGCAAGTGTGTCTTCTGAAAGCAACTTCAAGATCTGAGTCACAAAATTGACCAACCGAGAACAGATTATGCCCAAGCCCATCTACATAGTAAACCCTTGAAATGACACTGTCCCCAAACACATAATCACTATAACCCATAATAGCACCAAAATGGTCATTCCCGAATCTAACAGTCCCGATAAACTTATTCACGAAGTTTCTGAGCCGTTAGCGATCCCCAGTCATATGTTTTGAGCAACCTGAGTCCAAATACCAAAGGACGATTTGTACGACCTGCATTTGAAACCAGACAGATATGGATAACTGAAAAACGTGGATCCCCAAGTGCAATTGGGTTCCAATTGGTTAGCACACACAGACATAACCGAAACAGGATTAACACATGCAATGGAGTTATTAGCAACAGTTTTGCTACTAGATGCATTAGTCCTAATATCAGGGCATTGCGTCACTAGAGGGAATGTTCTGCCGGTTGGATTCCAAAATGTAACATTTGAATGTTTAAGATTAGTGGTGTTATTAGGTGGGCACTTATTTCCTAGAGTGAACAACTTTCCAGTAGGTCTCCACTGATAACCTACATTAGCGAAGATTTTTCCTGTGGCTTTCCAAACACGTTTTTTCAGATTACGTTTCTTTGCATTTTTAACTGGGGGTGAGTAAGTAGCTTTCAAGAACCATTTCACACATTTATCATGATTACCAGAAATTAAACATTCATTACATGTCTTACAATTAACATCAGAATTCGAATCAATTACAGTACGCTTAGAGCTAATACTAAACTTAACACGATTCTTTTCATTCAAGACAATCTTATTGTTCCTAGGGTGGTCTTCTACTTTCTTCCTTTGAACACTTTCAGCTGGCGATGTCTTATCATTCCTTGTATTGCAACTAGGCTTTGACCCGCTAGCTTTAGTGTCAAGTCTTATTCCTGTAGAATTAATGAGTGGAACATTAGATTGTTGCAAAGCCATTTGTTTTCTGGTAAATGATGAGTCATGTTCTGAGTTTGTCAATGGCACCTCAAAGGTGACATGCTTGTTCTTAATCCTAGAGGAAAGTGCATCATCCTTATCACGCATACTATTACTCTTGGGACACGTACCAATGGCAAATTCAAGGAGTTCTTTTGATCTATTGGTGAGGAAACATGCATCAATGATGGTACAATCAGTAGGTCTCACCATTCTATTTTCCTCAATGGTCTCACGAAGCATTCCAAGGCAGTCCATAAGATGTCTAAGATAATCACTATGGACTAACGCATTGTTCTTAAGGGGAAGCCTAATGTTCACAACATCACATGGATATTTCTTACATTCACAGACCTCAGAGGAGACATTATCACAAACAACAGCAGGCATTTTCCCTTTTACCTGAGTCTTTAGATTCTCAATCTCATTTAACAAAGAAGTTATTTTTTCATTGGTTTTGTTTCGCGTGATCTTTATTGAATCATACAACTCTTTGTAATGTTGTTTAACCTTTGAATTTTCAGCAAGTAAACACTCATTTTCATGTTGAAGATAATTAATAATGTTTTGCAATTGAAAATTCTGAGAATCTGCAGACACTGGTTTTTGGGTTTCACAAACAACAGTCTTGTTAGATTTCAGCTGAGCAATTTGCTCTCTCATTTTTCGAATCGTGTTAGTGTGAGCTTAAATTCTTTCATCCCGTTTGGCTAATTCAAAATAAGCATCAAATTCAGGAACATCCGAAGATGTCTTGGTCTTTGAAATTTTAATTCTTTCTTCTAGATGTTGATATTTTAATTGTAAATTAAGATTATCAACTTCTAGTTTTGAAAATTTCTTGACCATGTTATCATGATCAGCGTTTTGAATTTTTTTATGCAATTTCAAATTCTCCCCCTCAAGCTCAACAACACGATTCTGAAAAACATTTAGTGTGACAGACATTTCATGAAATTGACAAGAAGTTAATGATGAACTAGTAGCAGTATAAAACACATCTTGTGCAACACAGTGAGCAATCAGGTTATCATTCATGATAAGAGCATTTTTCCTTGCAATTTCACTATATTGAAGGTCTATTGTGATTTGTTTTCCCTCATTTTCCACATTTTTAAATGCCTGTTTTATTTCATCTACTTCAGAAGCAAGAGATTTATGCATGCTTTCAAAGTGTTCTTTGACAAGTTTAAAAAATGGGATAACTTCGGTTAAGTAACACACTTTTGTTTGTTCAAACCCCCTTTCACCCTCAGTTATTCCTGTTGGTGTAATTCTCTTTTTACATGTTTTTTCGAAATCAGCAAACATTTGATAAAGGACGTACATGCTAATCAGAGTTTTGCATTGAGTGGGAAGAGCTAGCTGAACAAGGTGCATTGGTGTATTGGGAGGATACACTGTTGGGGTAGCAAATATTTGAGGAGTTTTGGCCTTAAGCTCATCAGTTTTCATTTTTTCAATGTCTAGGGGCCAATATATCTGCTCAGGTGTTAACTTACTTTGTGGTGCAAAAACTGTCAATCTGTTCTGTTCATAATAGTTGTGAGGTTTGATGATGACACGTTTTTTAATGCACTTGGGATCATTCATTTTGTTTTCTAAGTATTTCCTACTGGCAGACTCTACTTCCTCAATTTCTTCAGTATCAGACACATCAGGGGGGCATGATTAGGTTTAAGCATCACATTAGCATCATATGCGGCAGGTTGAGTGTCCCTCATGCTATCAGAAAAATTAGTCTTAGGCATACCTAACCCTTTTTTGCTATTTCTCTCACGAGACCAAATGTGGTTTTGCATCATTTGAGTAATTTGAATGGATTGGCCTTGAGTGTACAGTTTATTTTCAAGCATATCCTTTAATGCCTTAAGATTGGAAAAATCACTCAAGAGTTTGCTCTTTTCGTTTTGAAAATCAAGTTTTAGTGCATTCACACCATCCAAAACCTCCTGTTTTTGTTTAACAGTTTGTTCAATTTGATTCTGCAAAGATTTGATTTCCTTTCTTAAAGCCTCTTCTTTTAAGTTTGTTTTAGTTATATAATTACACATCTGCCAATCCATTTTCTGTTCACGTTCAGTCAACTCGAATTTTGCACGCTGTTGATATATGGTCACTTGTTCTTTAAGAATCTTAATTCTAGTGGTCAAGGTATCATCAGGCACAAGATCAGTGAATTCATTTAGTTCACACAATTCAGAATCAACAAAGGATTCATCATTTGGTACAGTAGACTCAACGTTGTCCTTCAAATAATGCTCATAAGGGATAACGTTAGTATTTCCCTTATCATCATTTGTTGAATCAACCGCGTTGGTTTGCTGTACTTTGGAATGAATCCTTTGTTCATGCATCATATCATTATCATATACAACAGAAGATGCTCTACTTGATACATCAGATTCTTTGTTGCAATCCACATGCTGTTTTATTGGGGAAACATTGTTGTTATCCAATTTAACATCATCTGGAGTGACAACATTAGTTTAATGTACTTCGTTGAGAATCTTCGGATCATCAATATGTGGGCATGTATCATATAACTTTAGTACCTCAGAGATGAAAGATGATTTGGATGAACCAGCATGCTGTGAAGATGCAACTGCAGAAGACAGATTGGCCATGAAAATGGTCTGGGCAGTTGGCTCATCATCAACGTCAGAATCAAAAGCATCACAATCTTCAGCCTGGAAGATGTTTGGATCATTGAGAGCTAAATCCTGAACTGGCTGATCATCCACATCAGCATCAAAGGTGTTCCCTCCATCACTAGCCAAAAACAACAACTCTTCTTCATCCAGGGCAACTCCATTCTCCTGAGCTTGCATCAACAACATCTTATCCTTGAAGTACTCAGAGTTCTGGGGACGTTTGGGTTGAGTGCAGTTCCTAGCGATATGACCAAACCCGCCACAGTTGTAACATTTGGGTTGTCTTCCCTGTCCCTGATTGACATTCCCAACTCTGTTCTGCGCAAACCCACGAGCTCCATTCCTTTGGTTGACATTTTGCCTTCCTTGAACTACAACCCGTCCATCTTCCACAACAGCCAGATTACGTGGGTTAGATGATGTCCTGAGTTGGTTGTTAGTTTAAGGAAGAACTGATCTGAAATGTTGAACCAGCAAGGAAACTTGATTGGAGAGGTTGTCAATCCTTCTGTCAATGTAAGAATTTCCAGAGCTTCCAGAATCAGGCTGAATGTTTTTGACAGTCGCAGCTTGCATTAGACCAGATGATTGACCAGATGATTGACCAGGAGAGTACTGATTCTGTGATGATATACTGGAAGGATGATTGTTCAGATCAGATTGGGACTGATTCAATCCTTGAACATTGGTGACGAGAGCAAAGGGTTCATTAGAGTTAGTAGGATTGATCTTCTCTCTCAGTAGACGTTCATACTTAGCATGCTTCTCGTGTTGTTGCAGGTAGGCATACAGTTGCTCATAATTGGTGTCTCTGAGTCCTTTGTTGAGTTTCACAGATGTAACAAACTGGTCCCATTCAGGTAGCATGTTGTTGACAAACTTTGAGTTGAGTTGAATGTTGGGCATAGTCATCCTTATCATCTTCATGTCATTGACCAACTTGTGAAATCTGACATAGTAGTATGTGATATTTTCTCCAGGATTCATTTTGAAGTGCTCAAACTCATCATACAACTGAGATTCTCTATCTTCCTTAGTGAGTTCGGATCTAGCCAAAAGCATTTTGACATTGTCCCACACAGCTTTGGCTTCAGTGTTGAAGTTGATGAGCTTGTAGATGTCCTTTGGCAAACCTTGTATTACAATGTTGGAAGCACGGATGTCAGCATCGTAAAGTTTCTTTTCATCATTGTTGAGATCATTGTAAGTACGTGGCCTATCCATTCGCAAGGTAACAATCCCATCTGCTGCGGTGGAAATAGCATCTCTAGTGGTGCCCATTTGAAATGGTCCTTCATCAATGGATTTCAGTATGTTTTCACCATTTTCTTTCCCCTGACAGTAAAGTCGGATCCTTTGTGACCATGATTCGTAATCAGTCCTATCCAGCATAGGTGGACGGGTATCGGACCCAGCAGCTTGGATGTCATCAGTAGAAGCAACAATAGTAGTCATGATGCAGTCTTAAACGGGATTTTACTAAACCAAACAAAGGAAACCGCCAATTAAGGAACAAACCGCTGAAACTGCAAACCACTAACAAAGTAACCGCTATCAAGGAAACCTCTAATAAACAAACCGCTACCAAAGGTAACCGCTGACGAAATAACCGCTAACGAGAAACCTCTAATAAACAAACCGCTATCAAAGGTAACCGCTGACAAAATAACCACTGGAAAGTAACCGCTAAAAAGTAAACCGCTAAAGAAGGAAACCGCAGACAAAATAACCGCTGGAAAGTAACTGCTAAAAAGTAAACCGCCAAAGAGGGAAACCGCTGACAAGAAAGCCGCTAACACGGAAACTGCTGACAGAATAACCGTTGGTTATAGTAACCGCTATCAGAGATAGCCGCTAATCACTAACCGCTAGAAAAGTAACCGCTGACACTAAACGACAGATGAAACTAACCGCTGATCACAAACCGCCAAAAGTACTATTTGTCCCACTAACCAAACAGCGAAAAACACGTAACTGCTACAACAAACAGCCGTTTTCACTGAGCAAACTGCTGCGAAGAATCACGAACAGACGATCAAACCGCTAACAAGAAACAACTTAAAACCACTCACGAATCACTTCCACACGTAAGTTCTACCCCAACCAAATGAAAAATAAGTTGTATCTAACCCTTCTAAACCTAAAAGTACAATAAAGATCACAACTTTAACCACAAATGAGCACAAACTAAAGAGAAAAGGATAGAAAACATTCGAACCACTAAACTAACACAACACCAAGCCACAAATTCGAGTACAAACTATCCTAGGATGTAACCATGGCTCTTGATACCAACTGTAGGATACTCATAACATCTAAACACTCCTTGGTCTTGCATTTAGGATCGAATATAATGAGAAACAAAGAGAAGAAGTTAGAGAGAGAAAGAAAAGACGTTGGGAGCCTTTTAGAGAGAGAAACACATGATATTAGATTGATAATATGTGAAAGGTCCAACCCTTCCCACACTTGGGAAGGGGTATTTATAGTTACAGTAGAAATATGCTCTCCGGCGAGCTGTGGATCAGGCATACAGTGGGTAAAGACCCTTCCTTTTTCCACGGTGTTGCTTAACTAACTAACTAACTATATAATAACTACGATAACTACTACGACCTACAACATGCTAAACAATACTCAGGGTGACCGATCCTTCTATATAAAAATCGTATTCCTAACAAATACTACTTTATTAGATGCCTTTAGACTCATTTCATGTGACTTTAGAGCTTAAAATTGATACATTTGACCCACAAGATATTTTCATAAGGTTAGTTGGGTATAATGACATGTCAAAAGGTAAACTTATCATCCACCCCCACATTAAGTTCTCATTTACTGAATTATGTTGTGACTGCCATAGTGTGTTACCAACAAAAGAAAAAAAAAAAAGCTAGGTGACAATTGAAGCCTTGATTCAAGAAATAAACTTGTCAATTGAAATTTAGTATAACCGAAACCAACTCAATACTTGATCGACACATAAAGGTTGTAATAATATTCATAAAAAACTTACAATTTGATAATAAATATAACCTGTTTTTGCCTAAAATCGACATAACATTTTTTTTTAAAAAACAACCGACTTATACCATTTGGTGGGAAACATAATTCTTTGACTTATATAAGCATTCAGGGTGCCTACTACTCATTTGACTAAAGAAAACAGTTTCATTTCCATTTGTAGCTTCTTCTATTATCCATGTAAGCTCGAAACATGAAAATAAATTTAACATTGAACAATAAATATAACAAAAGTGAAAGAGATACAAATTGCTTCACTTGCCTAGGTGTGCGGATCGGCTGTGTTCGTTGTTTGCCCGCGAACTGATGCTACCCTTTTTAGCCCCTGTGTTAACACCTGTAACAAAAGCAAATCATCAAACATATGGTGTGCATAAAAATTCATCATCATTTCTGGAAAATAATGATCTATACATTTTTCTTAGATTGATGTTTCTAAATGGATCAAAAGTTTTTATTAATATGGTTCTCGAATATTATGCCTCAACTTTGATGCAAGCATATAGAATAAACTATCTATATCCTATATTTCAATATACTTTAATTATGTCTCAGCTTCGATGCAATCATCTATGTATTCTAATATAACGAAGTTGTACCACCAAATGAAGCTAATAAAATTAAATGGGCTGATGTGTCCATCCTTATTTAACCCTCTTTGTACGACACCACAATGCACTCTTTTATTTAAACACTAAACTATACGCTCCTAAACATAAAGCCCATACAATAGTCAAATGTTTTATCCTGGGAATGTTTTAATAGTCGTCTAACCTATTAAACACATTGAATAAAAACTCCTCCTAAAACATGGTATACGCTCCTCTTTAATCTTCCTCTATACGATTCAAATCTATCTTCCTCTCTATGATTCAACCTACAAATTAATTTGACTTTTGTTTCCTTTACAGGTTGTTGCGATGACGATTTTGGCAGTTTATACACAACACGAGTGAATTGCATGGTGTCAACATGGAAGAATTGGTAAGTACCGAATCGTTTATACTATATTTAGGGGTTCGATTTATTAACGTGGATTTGTTTGTTTAATAACGTGGATTTACGTTTGTGAATTACTTTTCAAGGGTTTTCATAGTTAATAGCAGGTAAAACATCTATGATGTGCCATCAAAATGAAGTTTTTATATTGAATGCCTATGGACTATCTCTTAATGGAACAACAAAAGGTTAGGGGGTGTTTGATAGCCTCTTAATGGGGCTTACCCCTGATTCGGTCAGCGAGTGTGTTGTTTGACAAAAAAAATTCTGTCACTTATTGATTCCACTAAGTACCTAGTGGCTCATCATTCAAGATACGCAAAATGATCCAGCGTTCCCTAAATGACCATTTGTTATTACTAGGCCTATTTTCATCTGTACCTAGTGGTTCATTATTCAAGGCCTATTTTCATATGATTTTATTTCAAATCACTTATTACTATTAAATGAACATTTTATTACTTCTATCCATTTCAACATACGTATTTTATTACACTTTTTAATTCTTTGCTTTTTCACTTCATCATCCTAAGTTTTGTAACCTTTTAAACAGTAAATTAAATATAAACGCATAAACTAATATGTGAAAATATATTATGTGAGTGAATATATACTAACACAAGAAATAACAATATACGACATAAAAAAATGTTTAAAAATTCAACATTAGTTTAACGCAATATATGTATTCAGAACATTTGTCAAACAACAAGTATTTATTCAGAAACACTTTGGTTCAGAGCCTTTAAATCATTCAGAGTCTTTAAACCATTCAGCGCTAAATCATGTAGTTTTGTCAAACGGCCCCTTAGTTACTTTATTCCCTTATTTTAACTTGCTGCTTTGTTGTGTTTAGAACCAACTTACCTCTTTGTTCTATTATATTTTGTTTTGCTGATAATTTGTAATTGATGTCGATATAATACTTAAAGACTTTAATTAGTCATGGTTTGTGTGTGTATGATTGCAGAAATGCGTGAAAAAAGGTACTTGATGAAGTGTCCACTGGTGTTTGATGAAATGCGTCAAAGAGACATGTATCAAAGGTGTCATATAAGGAGCACAACAGTTTGATTTATTTTTTTAATCCATGGATTGAAGATATGAATAGGTGAATGCGGATGATTGATGACTGGTCTTTTTTTTTAGGTTTGCGATGTCTACTACAAAAAAAATGTATACATAGCACCGATTTAATATTTTGTTCTATCTTTATTGATTAAAAAACACCACCCACAGCAGTTACGATCTATGAGCAAATCAACATGTTGCTAACTTGAACTTCACATTGTTATTGCAGTGATACTTTATCGCAAATTTGATAATATGGGGAGTGCGTCATAGGTGTTCAATCAAGTGTGTGAGGTATATTTCACTTACGTGTATTATTAGATAATAAGCAACAGCGTGTTTAGTTTTTTGATCTTTGATAGAAAGTATGAAACTTTGTTTCGTGCATGCAAACATGACTTATTTAGCCACTTCATTCAAGTATGTTTAAATCTTTCGTGGCTACATATTTATGTGGTTTATGACATGTTCATAAACTTATAAAATATTCTTTTGTTTTTTGTAGGAACCTGATCACTAATCATCATCTGCAGCTAGAGTAGTACCAGACAGTGCATCATGTTGGTCAAAAGGGTTAGGTTTCGTATGATATTCTACAATGGCAGGTGTTGTTGTCGGTATATAGCGCATGGATGGCAAGGTAACTACTATGTGCACTATCAAACTTCTGACTAACCAAAAGTGGCCCTTTGTGATAAATTAGTTTTTGTTGGAAACGAGTCTTAAATATCTTGTGCAGAAGAAGTATGTTATGATATGCAAAAATGGGGCATCTATGTATTCTAATATAATGAAGTTTTGTACCACCAAATGAAGCTAATAAAATTAAATGGGCTGATGTGTCCTTCCTTATTTAACCCTCTTTGTACAACACCACAATGCACTCTTTTATTTAAACACTAAACTATACGCTCATAAACATAAAGCCCATACAATAGTCAAATGTTTTATCCAGGGAATGTTTTAATTGTCGTCTAACCTATTAAACACATTGAATAAAAACCCTCCTCCTAAAACATGGTATACGCTCCTCTTTAATCTTCCTCTATACGATTCAAATCTATCTTCCTCTCTATAATTCAACCTACAAATTAAGTTGACTTTTGTTTCCTTTACAGGTTGTTGCGATGAAGATTTTGGCAGTTTATACACAACGCGAGTGCTTTCCATGGTGTCAACATGGAAGAATTGGTAAGTACCGAATCGTTTATACTATATTTAGGGGTTCGATTTATTAACGTGAATTTGTTTGTTTAATAACGTGGATTTACGTTTGTGAATTACTTTTCAAGGGTTTTCATAGTTAATAGCAGGTAAAACATCTATGATGTGCCATCAAAATGAAGTTTTATATTGAATGCCTATGGACTATCTCTTAATGGAATAACAAAAGGTTAGTTACTTTTTTCCCTTCTTTTAACTTGCTGCTTTGTTGTGTTCAGAACCAACTTACCTATTTGTTCTATTATATTTTGTTTTGCTGATAATTTGTAATTGATGTCGATATAATACTTAAAGACTTTAATTAGTCATGGTTTGTGTGTGTATTGATTGCAGAAATGCGTGAAAGAAGGTACTTGATGAAGTGTCCACTGGTGTTTGATGAAATGCCTCAAAGAGACATGTATCAAAGGTGTCATATAAGGAGCACAACAGTTTGATTTATTTTTATAATCAATGGATTCGAGATATGAATAGGTTAATGTGGATGATTGATGACTGGTCTTTTTTCTTAGGTTTGCGATGTCTACTACAAAAAAAATGTATACATAGCACCGATTTAATATTTCGTTCTATCTCTATTGATTAAAAAACACCACCCACAACAGTTACGATCTATGAGCAAATCAACATGTTGCTAACTTGAACTTCACATTGTTATTGCAGTGATACTTTATCGCAAATTCGGTAATATGGGGAGTGCGTCATAGGTGTTCAATCAAATGTGTGAGGTATATTTCACTTACGTATATTATTAGATAATAAGAAACAGCGTGTTTAGTTTCTTGATCTTTGATTGAAAGTATGAAACTTTGTTTCGTGCATGCAAACATGACTTATTTAGCCACTTCATTCAAGTATGTTTAAATCTTTCGTTGCTACATATTTATGTGGTTTATGACATGTTCATAAACTTACAAAATATTCTTTTGTTTTTTGTAGGAACCTGATCACTAATCATCATCTGCAGCTAGAGTATTACCAGACAGTGCATCATGTTGGTCAAAAGGGTTAGGTTTCGTATGATATTCTACAATGGCAGGTGTTGTTGTCGGTATATAGGGCATGGATGGCAAGGTAACTACTATGTGCACTATCAAACTTTTGACTAGCCAAAAGTGGCCCTTTGTGATAAATTAGTTTTTGTTGGAAACGAGTCTTAAATATCTTGTGCAGAAGAAGTATGTTATGTTGTGCAAAAACGGGTCATTTATTATAAATGGGTCGATTTGGGTTGTGGCTTATCTATAACGGGTCAATTAGTGCTAGAGGATTGAATAACAATCTTGATGCCCATACTCCCCTTTTAATTCATTTTATTGTTTGTTATGCAACAGGTTTCGGTTACTCCAATCTCAGTTTCTACATTGACTGAACTTGGAATCAGAATGAGGATAAGAACGTAAAGCAAGGTTTAACATTGACTTTGAACTAATCTATGACATTGGTAGCAAGATAGACAATCTAATCTTATTTCACAATGCTAATGAATATCTAAATCGTTACATGTAATTTAAATTCAGAATCCAGTTTGAAGTTATTGGAAAATGGAAGTGATAATATGCATTCTGATTAGATATTGGAAGACGGAGTTGGTGCTTGTGCTAAATTAACTTATTTGGTTCGATGTGTGCAAATTACTAGATGAATACCCGACAGATCTAAAGGTAACTTTTATAAATAATCTATGATATACTCTTAGTTTTCATGGCTATATGTAGTATGTGTATGACTTTTATGTTCCCAATTCTTTCTTGCATGCTGTCATTTAGTAGTATGAAATAAACCTTGGGTAAAAAAAATAAGTAAAAAGGCTACATGAAATGGTGTTTACATCATTTAGAATGTATTTCATATAAGCTTGCTTTCTTACATAATTTACACAGGTATATTATTTGTTTATGCGAAAATTGTGAGAACACTCATTTTGTCTATAGATGTATAGAAATCCACCAAAGGTATACCACTACTAGAAAGTGGACATTCAGCGACAGAATTTCCGACGGATACTTTTCCGTCGCTAATTTACCTACCACATTCCCACGAAACAGCGACAAGTATGCTTTTGTGAGTAATTTCCGACCGAATTCCTAGAGATTGGATCGTTGTCGGAAATCCGTCGGTAATTAACATAAGCTACCGTCGAATTTCTGACGCCATTCCGACATCTATTTTTGTTCGTCGCTAATCCGTTGGAAATGTTTTAATTTATAATAATTTTTTATTTTTTAATATTTCCGACGGATTTCCGACGGAAATATTAAATTTATTATTTCCACATACATAATATGTTAAACTATGTCCGCTCGTGTTTCAACTTAACTATTTTTGGGATTACACTATTCGGTGTAACTTCTTTTAGTATTTGGCTCATGACTTGATTAGCCGGTCAAGTGGTTATGTAGTTTGATGAAATCCATAACGGATAGTTAAATACACTTTTTGTTGGTGCTTAAATAAAGGAATTAGTATTTTATTAAATTAAGAATAATATACCAAACTAGACATAATGTAATATAAAATTGTTGAAAAATACTTTTATATCAAGCCTATTTTGTATGATATTGTATTGTTTTTTGGATACTGTAAGTGTTTTATATGTTTTTCTTTACGAACTCTTCAAATTTAGTAATTTTTCATTTGTCATAATATCGGCTTGACCACGTAACCCGGTGAATCGTTTACTCGACCAGGTCAAATAAAAACTCGGGTTTTAAAACATTGATTATGAAGATGTGATGTTCTCTACTTATCATAAGCTCTTTTTCTTTGCTTTTTGGTTGCTTACTTTTTCTATGTTTGTTAATGCTGGTTCGTGTATGTATTAATTCTCTCGCCTTTTGATTGATTGATTGAGGTTTAACTTTTGCCTAACTTGTTTGAGCTTTTGATTGATTGATTGATTGATTGTTTACTTATTTTGCCCTAACTTTTGCCCCAATTGATTGATTGCTTATTTTGCCCTAACTTTTGCTTATTGATTGATTGGTTGTTTGAGCTTATTTTGCCCCAATTTTGCCCTAACGTCCGTCATCTTTTGCTTATTGATTGATTGGTTGTTTGAGCTTATCAGTTGTTTGTTAGGTTATCGATGAAATGCCTGACTTGAGGTATTTGTGCTAACTGTATATTGACTGTTTGTTAGGTTATCGATGAAATGCCTGACTTGTTTGTTAGGTTATCGATGAAATGCCTGACTTGTTCGTTGGCTAGCAAACAGTTTTATTTTTATTTTCATTTAACAAGCACTGCTCGTAGTATACGGTTGCATCCTTTTGGTTAGGGCAACCTTGTCTCAAGTTATCAATGGCGCCGCTGAGACAGCTCTGACATTCACTGCCATTGACATCACCTCGGCATAGGGCGATTGAGTATACTGTATCAATGCCTTGCCCGGTGGAGTAGTTAAAGAAACCGAGGCCAGAGTTTCTGTTAGAGAGAACGGAGAGGGTTGCGTTTAGATTTTTTCAAACGTACTGTTTCTAGTATAATTAGCAGCCGTTGCACACGCACTGTTAAGGAAATCGTTTTCCGATAAGGTTGGGGTGGAGAATAAATATATGAAAACGAGCACGAGCATGGGTAGTTTTTGGGTGAGTATGATCATGTTTACGTGCAAGGAAGGAGTTAAAAAGTGGATGGTTTTAGAGGGTCATAAGAAATAGTAATGAACAGCTTTCTAAAAATTCATCTTTCAAATTCACTATAAATATCCACATCTGTTTGATTATTTTGGGAGAAAAGTATGTGTGTACCTAGAGAGACGTATATGAACCACTTGATAATAATCATACGATGGCCAATCGTTTCTTCTTACACTAGAAAAGTAAAAGACCCACTATATATCTAGTCAATTCGTATTTGTTAGAACATTGTAAGCCTCTCACTATAAGAAAAGTATTTTTAGGTTTCCAGATAGATTGGGATGTGTATGCACAATGCTTTAGGTTGCATGCTACATATGATAATATTTCTTTTAAACAATGTAATGAAGAATGAAAATGAAAGTTCAAGAAAAACGTAACACTGGCGGCGATTAGCATGTGCAATTAGTGCAACCCACGGCCTAAGTTTGAATAAATTTAATGCTCGTGAATGAAGGTAACTGATTAAGCTTACATTGACGTTGCGATGATATTTTTTTGACTAATTTTTGCAGAATATGGTTTGTTAGAATTTGAACCAATTAGTGACACAGAACAGCGAAGCGATTAGATTTATGTAAATTTAGGCAAATTTGTGAAATGATGACTGGTTTAAGTTTAACTGCGGTGTAACGATATGTGCAAAGAGTAGTAAAACATTAAACTGAATTTATACCAATGTAGCCACAATTCAGTTCTTATTTGCTGGAATATAACTGTTTAGTTCGGTATATTAGAAAAATATTTCAATTCTTATTTGCTGGAATATAACTGTTTATAATCACAACACAATTATCGGTATAAATCATAAATAGTTCAATTATCATTTATTATCAGTTCTTATATTCCAACAAGATAATAAATTATAACAGTCCACTGAAATTATGTTTTGATAGGACAAAAATATTTGATGCAAAGATCTTTAAAATATACATTAATACTCTTTTACTACTGTTGGTGAAGATATAAGTTTTGATGAATTGTGGCAGATTATGTTTTGTTATAAGATAAAAGTATATTCATCGACATATCTATATGTATTGAATATTTGATTTATTGTTATTGTATCAGACTATCTGTACAAGGAGAATAGTTCTGGTTTATTGCTATTGAGATAACTGGGATAGTTGATTAAAGTACGGTGCTGAATTTGATGTGTTGATGCTTTTGATATGTTTCTGATGCAATGTAAGATTTGATGTAAACGATATATATGGCATCAGTGATGTATATCTTACTTGTGCATCAATTACTGAAACTCTAGAACTAATTGATTAGTTGATTCACTCTGTAGCACTTATCATGATGCAGAGTATGTGATTTAGTAGTTAGTGTCAGATTAGCAGGATACCACAATGTATAAAATGTTGTGTTAGTTGTGAAACAAAGTCTACGATAATGATACACTATTAATGATTAGCAGTACTTAATTGTAGGATGCTGTTGAGGCTGCTATGGAGGAGAAACATGGACCAGACGCTAGTCAAGATCCAGCTGATGACTTTGATACATGGGAGGATGCCACTGGGGGGAAGAAGAAAGGTAAATTAGTTGGTTTGGGTACACGGGGGGGTCCAAGGCTCATGGTGACATCAAGAACATCAAGCTCTTCTAGTTCATCGTATGCTCATCACACAGGATCCGAACCTAGTGAACAGGTTTGCTATCTCTAATTTTATGCTCATCATATGCTCTTCTGTCCATGCTTTTGGTTTGGGGGTGGTAGGATAGGGTAGGCTTAGGGGATGAGGTGCGGTCAGTCTAGTTGTAAGTACTCACTTTAGATCGCAAAATTGTAGTTATTGGACTGCTAAAATTCCAATTAATAATTATTGGAAAATGCTAGACGTAGCCCTTACGTATACATAATTATTTAATGATTTAATCATACAGATATTGAAGCTAAATTGTTGTTATTGGACTGCTAAAATTCTAGAGTGCTATCTACTTCTGAGCGGGAGGGAATGCTAGGTATATGATATGGGAGTGTAACCCATGTTATATAAGCAATTTTAAAAACCAAAAATGTCAAACTTAAAATTTTTATGTCTGCTTTAGATATAGATCAGTTCAAGAAAATGCAGAAATAACAATAAGGATACTGAAGAGATAACGCTCCCATGGATCCAACATGTATAGTCCAAATGTAACACTGTATAGGTAGATTTTGCGTTGAGACCAGTTCATAGACATACTGTCAAACCTGAAAACATAAGAAATAGCATATTCAAATGATGTGCGGCGTTCTAAAGCCAGAAACAGAAGCACGCATAGACACATGTTTCAACTTTCAACCACTTCAATTAGAACGCATATCTCATACGTATATATTTCCACAATACCATTTGCTTTGTAGTTGCAAACGAGTCCAAACAGGTTTGCTTATCAAAATGTATGCATGTGGGTAGTACTTAATCAAGCTTGATTCAACACATAAAATGTATCTGGAACAGAAAGAGCAATGGCCACATATTCCATTGGTGCAAAATTTCTCACAAATGAGACTTGGTGCAATGTAGGTGCGAACTTTGGAAGAGACGGTAAGAAAATTGCAAAAGGATAACGCACAAATGAAAGCAAGAGAAATGGAGATGCAAGTGCAGTTACAACGACAGGTAGAACATCAAGTGCAGGCGCATTTGCATCAACAGGAATTAGAGGCGAATGCTCGTGAAGAAGCCCGAGAGAGAGAGTGGCAACAAAAGATGAACGACATTAACTCGGTGCTAAGGAAGTTTAACAATCCAGGCCCTCCAAAGTAGTTGGATATTGTCACATCATTATGAAATATGAATCTTTGGATTTTAAACTCTAATTTCTATCTTTTATGTCCTTGAATGCTTTTGAAACTTGAACGATGTAACTGATGGCATTTGGTGATATATATGATTATCGTTTCAATGGTTCTATGTTTTATATAAGTTATCGTTTTAATTTACTGGTTTAAATACAGGACATGAGTAGCTATTTAAATACAGGTTTATTGCATTAATTTTAATTTATAATTTTCCGAATGATTTCTGACAGATTTTTTACCGACGACTTTCCAACAGATATTTTCCGACTTACTTCCGACAGAAAACATCACCAACGGAATTCTGACACAATGTTCTTCGTCGCTATTTCCGACAGAATTCAGACAGAAACTAATTAGCGACCATAGATTATGCGACGCACAGTTTTTGTCGCAAATCCGTCGGAAACCACTTATACCGACGGATTTCCGACAGAAACATCTGTCGCTATAGCCCTGTCATGTAGTAGTGTACTATTTAATAATTTGTTTATGTCTTCTAAGTAATTCTTATGTAGAAAAAGTAATCCATTTATTTCAGCAATGTTTATACAAACTACAGCCTATTATTGGTGGTGAAGTTAGACCTAAAAGTAGAGGCAAAAAAAAAAAAGAGAGTACATAATACACATGTGAAAATAACACCTATTAGTATGCAATGACTCCTTTTTTTTAGTATGCAATGACTACTCAAAAAATACGTGGTTTTAAGTTACATTCATGTAATCACAACAATACGTAATCATGACGTAAGTGACTTGATTTGTAAGAATAGTTAATTTAGGGTGTGTTTGGATTTGCATCATGGAACTCATTATCTCCGCAAATTGAAGTAAAATAATTAATTTTAATGTGTTAGTTTAAGTAGATAAGTAGGTTTGGATGTTTGAATAATACATGTTTATCTGCTTATTTTTAGTCAACACTTTGATGTTTTGATGCAATGGCAAGATGCTATTTGAAACAAGTACCTTCTAAATAAGCAATTTCACACACCCCCATCGATGTTTGGGTAGGTGGATTTAGGGGTATAGGGATTGAAGGAATTCCATAAGATATAGGGATTGACGCAAAGATGATGAACAACTATGTGTATTCTTTCTTTCTTTTTTAATTATGAGATAATATGTTAGTATGGCATGCAACACCTGGATTTTAAAATAGTTGATGTTGCAGGTATGTTCAAGATTCATTGTTGTTAGGCGAAAAACTTGATGGGTTGAGTATGGGTCAAAAACGATTGTTTGTGGGATGCACTTAAGCGGGTACGTTACTCAGCTTACCTTCAGATTCATCTTTATTAGCAATGATGCATGTATACATAAATTAGAAGTTATCGGTAATTTTGGTACACACGGGTTAAAACGGGTTTGGTAGGATCCGCTGACCCGCCCATGCTTTTTATGTCACCGTGTTACTCAAGAGAGCTAAAACATGCACATATGTTATGGAGACCCATTTCTACAAAAAAATTCCATGTAGCCTTTAATCCTGCATTTATCACTGGTACTAATTTTAATTTTTTATTTTTATGATCGATTTAACGTATACTATAACTTAAACTCAAATATGGATTTCCAAGGTAAAATTATGAAACTGCTATCTTTTCTGTATTTTTCATGTTCAAGATGAATTCAAGCAAGATTCTTAGCAAAAGTATATATACCATTTGTATTAGCATTGTTTTAATGCTAATAGAGTACACAATTGTTAAACAATTAATTTAACAAATATCCTTTAACTACATTTTTTTACAGATTGGCCCGCTAGAAGTTCAAGTTGGAGTCGGAGTAGCCTTCTCATGCAATCGATTCCACGTAGCCTTCAATCCTGCATTTATCACTGGTACTAATTTTAATGTTTTATTTTTATGATTGATTTAACGTATACTTTAACTTAAACTCAAAACAGAGATCTCCAAGGTAAAATTATGAAACTGCTATCTTTTTCTATATTTGTCATGTTCAAGATAAATTCAAGCAAGATTCTTAGCAAAAGTATAGATACCATTTGTATTAGAATTTTTTTAATGCTAATAGAGTACACAATTGTTAAACCATTAATTTGACACATATCCTTTAACTACATTTTTTTAC
>JARVZY010009433.1:0-28150 GCA_030686995.1 Artemisia argyi
AATCGAAGGAAAAAAAATAGTCAATATCAACATATATAAACACTACACAACGGTGAGCTACTAATTAAAACATGATTAAAGAATATGCATATTGGTTACAAATGCATATATACAAACCTCTACACAAATTTTTTTGGGTCAAAAGCAAGCTTAATTAACATCTTAAACAAATGATTGTCTATAATAATATTCGTAACATCCTAAAGTTGTTTTTTATTAGATACACCTTTGCAATAACTTTTAATTTTTTTAAGTAATAATGATTAACTCATGATGACATTAATGATAACATAAATTGGAACATATAAGACAAAAAGGATGTTGAATAAAAAAACAATGTACTACATAGAAGGTATATGGGTTTTACCTTATGTACGTAGTCCGAAGAACTATGAACAATGATCATGTTACGACCCCATCGTGATTGCCTCTCCAAGCGATGGATCAATCCAATAAGTCAAAAATGAATATATAACGCCATTCATGCATTAAAAAATGTTACGACATGTAGAAACACAAAACTTTAAATCATTATTGCTAATCTATTTCTAAATACAATCAATAAAAAAAAAGTTGACAGTTACTTAAAGTGAATTGGAGACACGTGGTGCTATGCTTGGATTGAGGAAAAATATATTAGGAGTTTGTCACCACTTCTTAGCTTCAAAATCGTATTTTGCACCACATGACAATGCCTTTCTATCATTCCCTCAACTTCCACCAATCACATAGAAGTTTCCATCTATCATCACCCCATAACTAATGTTTCAGGACTTGAGCAGGCTAGGAAGCATCTGCTATGCCCCAGTCTCACTGTCATAGAGCTAGACTGTATCCCTAACCTTTCTACTTTCATCTACATAGCGATAAAATATTGCAGTCATCCTAAGACAAGTAGAAGCAAACAAGCATTTTGGGTTATTAACATTTTTTTTATTGAACATGATAATGTTTATGTTAATGGATAGTATTTGTGTTGATTAAACTTTCCCGTAATTAACTAGAGCAGAGCAAGTTCTTGTACTAGAAGAATCAAGAAAAACATGCAATCATCAATGGTTTCCAAGAAGTTTTTCCGACCAACAAGTAGTTAAGGTGATATGAATGAATATCTGATCAACATGATAGGATCGCAGCTAAGGAACATGCAACTAGTAAACGATGATGGTCTTGAAATGGAAAAAAGTACTAACTACTTGATCAATGTAACTAAACATTGGGTTTGTTTTTTTTAACACGCCATGAGTTGGGATGCTTTTGATCGATTAAGCAAGAAATGGATGCATCGATCTATCAATGATCATCCATGCTGAGGAAGAATTTGAGTTATCTGATAAAGAGTCGATGGCAGGTGGGACAAATTAGTTTGCCATACATTGGTCAACCATTTAAGACCTTTACAAAGTTCAATCATTTAAGACCTTTACAAACTTGTAAAGTATGTCTCGTCATATTATTTTGCCATATATTGAATTGATCATCAAAATTAAATAAATTGGCCAACCATAGCACTAGTTTTCATGCCCGTCAGTATGAATTATTCTAGTGCTAATTTAGTTTAAGAAAAAAGGAATCACCTTTACGACTTGCATTCTGACTCTAGAAACTTTGAAGACGCATCAATCCAAGGAAAATAAAAATAGTCAATATCAACATATATAAACACTACATAACGGTGATATAATAATTAAAACATGATTAAAGATTATATATATTGGATACAAATGCGTATATACTAACCTCTGCACAACTTTTTTGAAGTACATCCTTTCCTAGGACGATTCGAGTAAGTCAGTCCAGCTGCCATCGACTCTTTATCATATAACTCAAAGACTTCATCAGCATGGATGATCATTGATAGATCGCTGCATCCATTTCCTGCTTATTGGATAAAAAGCTTCCCAACTCATGGCATCACAAGAAAAATAAACCCAAGGTTCACTTACATTGATCAAGTAGCTAGTACTTTTTTCTCATATGCTGATAATTGCAGCGAGTTTGATAGATCATCAATAAATTCTTCACTTATTGGTGTATGTGTCTGTTACTACATGAGAGAATACACTAACGAAATGAGGTTTTTCCATTAACTTCCTGAAGAGTGCAGCAATTGCTGGTTCTACGAACATACTCTTTAAGTCTTCTCTATACTGGAACACTTTTTAGTTACAACATTCCCTTAAAAAAAACTGGGCATAAAACTATGCAGGTGTATGCAGAAAAGGGAACACTTTGTTAAAAAGAATTTCCATGGATCATTGGCGAAAGATAATACGTTAGTAGTCCTATGTTATCAATTTCATTCTGGAAAGATATATAACCTAGATACTAGAGTCCTACCAGTACCATTCTTTCTACATACATAAATAGCAAATCATAATTATCTAGATAATAATGCAAAAGTTTCCAAATCTTAATCTTTTAAGATTTTCATCAATGTTATTGTTTTCCAATCACCTCTTCTTCATTATAAACGACCCCTAGACTCCCATTACAAGTTCCAGTGGCAAAAATAGTAAAAACAACGTAAGTTAAAAATTCGCTTCAAGAACCAAATACTTTTCGTGTGTTCTACGTCACATAAGCAGATAATCTGAATAATTCATCAACATTCTAGAAGTCCAGAATTAATGCAACAAAACACGTAGACGAAAATTAACTAAATTAGCTTTCACAAAATTAATACTCCCATAAATAATCAACGGAGTGCTAGAAAATATTAAATACAGCATAATCGCGTGTTTTCCTATGAACTGGACACTCATTCCTGCTAAAACTTTCCCTCAACAAAGAGAAAAGAGAATAACACGTTTAAATTTTTTAACATATTTCTTCCTTCGAAAACAGGAACTAAAGGAACCAAGTGAATCGGTATCGTCAACCTTGAGATATCTCTGCAAAGAGATATATCACTAAGTGATATTCTTCCATTCTGAGCCTAAAGCAATAACATTTCTCCTTAAGATTCTTAGATCTTCAGTTCTTAATTCTGATACGAATTATAAATCAACATGAATTAAATTAATCAAATTGTTATTACACTGGTTGATGTTCTAAAATGGCAGCCCTCCTAAAAGAGGATATATTAGCATAATCATATGAAGAAGAAGACAACAACAAAAAATATATATATACAAAAAAAAAAAAAAAAAAAAAAAAAAAAAAAAAAAAAAAGAAGAAGAAATCTATCTATCAAAATAGTGGATTACATAAGCTAAATTATTCTTGTGTTCTAAAAATCCCTTTATTTTCTCAATTAAACCTTTTAAAAATATAACATCTAAATATTTTAAAAACGATTGTTAATAAACACATCAACCATGATATTAACCTAAATCTCATTTCATAATGTAAAACCATTAACTGACATTAAACTTCGATACCGAAACTCTCAAACTAATCAATTAATCAACAAATTTATGAAAAACAGTAAAAACCCTAACAGAGAATTAGATCTTTCCATTATTAGATCTTTCTAGCCATAATAATCAACAATTTAGGGTTTTCAACTTCAAAAAACCAACTTTACACAAGCAAATACCTGGCTAACAACCAAAAAATAGATCAGCATAACAATCAAGAAAATTAGGGTAATCAAAGACAAGAAATGAGATATTTGTATACCTGAGAGAGTTCTTGAACCACAAAGTAGTAATTTTCATCCCTCAAATTATCAAGCAAGTCTTGAATCTCAGCCGAAACCGGCTCGGACGATGGATTCATTGTTAGAGAAGTGAATAGGTGATAGATTGAAATTTGATGCACCGAATTGCAAGGTTTGACTTCAGTTGACTATGTGAGAGGGTGTGTGTGTGTGTTTGTGTGTGTGTTTTGACGTCTAAATATAGAAACTGCATTGGAAGAAGAAACTAGAGTTTTAGCAACTCTTCCCCCTATGAATACAATAGTACAAATTTAGTCCATCCTCTTTTTATTTGGTTCGACTTTTGAAGATGGTTATGGTTTACTATATGTACGAGTGAGTTTGTGTGAGTTAGCAGCATGTTGTTTTACGTATTTCTTTTGCGTCGAGTGGTGAAAAGGAAAAAAGGAAAGATTAAAGACACTATATAGATTTTGTGCTCGTAAGATTTCTGGACATAATAACCCTCTTAACAAAAAATAAGGTTCAGGATGTAACTAGATAACGTATGCACATACATGTTTCTTTTATACATTAATTACTGGAATGAATTATTCATAGCCTATCCTGTTTTGGACAGTGGCGGATCCCAATTTTATTAAGCAAACAAATCGATTGGTCAGTTAGTCTACCAATCAATGGATCGGGTCGGGTCTGAACGACTCCTTTTTAACATTATTTTGCAATAAATTCAAGCACCATACACTAATTCACAGTAAGTCTTGGTGTCTTTAATACTACTTAATTTCTTGAATCTCAAGAAATTATTCATGGTTGTATAGTTACTACACCTTTTAATACATCTTTTTCTATAGACAATAGTAAATGATTCATTGACGTATTAAATTTTTCTATCCAATAAAAAAGAGAAAAAACTTTGCAACGCCTAACTATAAACCCTTACTCTTACAGTCGAAGAATAACAAAACATAATATATATAGTCGGGTATCATTTCTATTTAAGTAGCAGAAAACAACAAAGTAATATTAATAAAAAAGAAAAGACAGAACTATATCTGACTTTGTAAAGAACGAAAGCCTACTCTACATTAGACCACAATTTAGACCACTTATAACCTTTCTTTTTTCTTACCGCTTATTCATCTTCTTGGTCAATCATATGGTGTAAAAACGTCCGGCTAACTTCCGGCTCAACTTTTTTTTCTTTTCTTTCTTCCTTTTCCTTTCGTCCAATGAATCTAAGGTGGTTGCTTAGGTATTTGGAAGGTAGGTCAGAAATTATTTATACATCGATTCTAAATGAATTTGGTGTCCAAGGTGGTTCCCGGGCACCACCTACAATGGTTGTAGGTCCGCCCCTAGTTTTGGACACCTATTTTGTTGCGAGTGAGTGTTATACCTCCTCGGATTGGACTATATTCAACTTGACATAAATGATTATGTGTAGTAAATCATACTTATAGTTTCATGCACAATGATTGTGTTAGAATGGGTATTTATGCTTTTCTTAATATGTTGGTAACGATAGATTGCAATTTCAACCAAAGTTGCAAATTAGAGTGTAGCTCGTCGTTACAAATTAGAGTGCCCATATAAAACTTAAAACATAGGAAGAAAATAAGAAAAACTTTAGTTTTAAAATGTGTTTACGTGGTGACTCTTTTTCATCTAGCAAGAGGTAATTTGACTTATTTAGCATAATAATAGTCCTTCCATAACTCCTAACTTGAAAATGACAAAAGTTTGAGTTAAAAAATTGAATTTGTCAAATGTAAAAACTCTAAGGACCTTTTGTGTTACTTTAGACATTGCATATATTTATAAGTGTTCTTAAATGAATTGTGTAATATACATTTAATTTGAGAAACTCTGTAATATAATATAATATAATATATATCTAGCAGATATTATGTAATATATATATATATCTCTTTTTCTAGGTGGAAATTTTCAATTTTTTAGGAAAATTTATAGTTAGCTAGAAAAGAGAACACTTTACAACATGTTACAACTGACAGATCGATATATGTTCTAAATTCGAATCGAGACACATAACGTAATCTAAATTATTGTATGTATCCCAATTAAAATAGAGGTGCTCTTATTGCATAAAGAACATTTGAACCGGGAAAAATAAACATATAAGACTTGAATGCACACAATATACATAGTTTATTTAACATCAATAAAACAAAATTGAAACTAGATAAATTAACTATACTTATCCGATCCATTTAATGTTAAATGAAACAAATTATACCATCATAAAACATATCTATCAATCTTTCAAAAAGGGCACTTTGTCATCTTTAAAGCCACATATGGGATGGATATGTGTTTTTTAAATAAATTTTAGTACCACTTGAGAAAATTACGGTTTCAAAAAACTACATAAATCAAAGTAAATATGAATATTGAATGTTAAGGAAGAATAAAAACGCAAAGAAATTTAGTGGTGGAAAATGTGATTTAGACTTTAGATCATTCATACGTCCATGATACAAGCCCGCACCTGCGATCAATCGGTAACACACTTCTTGTGGTGGAGAAACTGTACATAAGCTTTCCCCTTCACCACCAAATAACACATGAACAACAATATCCTCGTTAGTATCCAACCCAATACAAAGCCTCGGGATTTACATCAGCAACCACCACACTAGGACTCTGGCTCGAGGCGAACTATGTACACTAGGATGAAATCTTGACACAATACTTGTCCACACAGAAGACTATATAGTTGCTTGTCCACCACAAGATGAAGACTTCAATCATCACTAGCTTGTGATTGACACAAATATATGATGACGTTTGATACAAGTGTATGGTTACAAGGATTATAACTCATTGCTGTAAGTGAAATTCACTCAAGTTAATAAACAAATGCCTCTATAGTGACAACATAGTTTTTGATGACCAAGCACTTAGTGTTATTCGCTTGCTATATATTTTCTTTCTATAATGATGATTACCAAAATCCACATTAAAAAAAACAACAGACATATTTATAACCACACAAGTTTGGTTACTACACATTGTGCATTATAGATGGAGGTCGAGTGTGCATGGTGGCAATAGATAGAGGCACAAAGAGTGGAGTCACGATGATATTCGCAAGGAAACTCGAAAATGGCTTCAAGGAGTTGATGCAAAATACGAGTGATATATCAAGCGACGTAGAGACGTTGAGAGATACCAAAGAAGCCCTTGAGGAGCTTAGGGGCACAATATCAAGAGTTTTACCCGAGCGACGTGCACTAGAGAGTTTCCATAAAGGTAGAAGATGTACGAAAAGACATCGTGTTACAAAGTACAGACAAGGATCAACGATGGAAGTAGCCAAAGGATAATCAATTATACCTGTAAAGGCAAGCCATGGATGAGATCCAGCAGTGTAAAGAAAGTCACGATGAGGGCGTTACGAGCTTACATGGGTGAGAATGTCACGACCCGTACACAAGGTAGGGTCATTCACAATGTTAATCGGGATTCCAAATTATTCTACACCAGTCTAGAAGACTCAAAAAATTCTATGGAAGGTGTTTGAAGCTCTTGTAAACCCTAAGAATGTCATGTAAACTCTAGAACGCTCATCTCTTGGAAACTTCTAAATATACTCTAGAAAGACCCACCTCGAAAAATGTATATAATTGCCCTAGTTTGAGTAGTATAAATAGGAGGCCTCATTTGGCCAAATTATCTCTCAATTCACTTGTATCTTCTCTACTAAAGTTCTTTCTAGCAATACAAAGTCGTTTCCCATATCACTTGTTCCTTTCTTTATAGCTATATCTCTGGTTGCCAAATTTGTTTAGTGTTCGAGGAAGGCTGACTTAGTCGAGACTAAATGATGTATGGTAAGTACCTTGTCAAGACAAATCTGTGATATAAGGACTTGGTGGGAACTATGTCACCTTTCTAATTCTAACCGGATGCATTCTCTTCTTTCTTACAAGTATTCCTTAGGCATGCATCTCTTGGTCCACAGATTAGCAAATCGGGCGAAAGTGAGATGAACTGGTTCGGAATAAAAGCCTTTGTTAGGTTTTGTCATTTGTATTCTTAGCAAAGGTTGGTAATTATGGGTTTGAGTATTCCCAGATTAGGGTTAAGATAATCAATGAGTATTGGATATACACTTGAAATCGTGTTATCACTTTCCAATAGAAACTATTCGACCCTATGCCTGGGTTACACGAATATCTCTATGGGATAAGACCAAGTGAAGTTCTTGTTTTTAGGCGCAAATCAAGAACCAGGTGCGTATTTAGTGTTTAGGGTTTGTATATATTATCATCCATGCAAATCTGTTATGACCTCTATTTATAATAGAGTTTACTCAAACCCTAGCCCATGGAATTATGTATAATTAATGGCCCATTAATTATATCATAATACTCTCCATAATAATAGGAATCAGTGGTTATCAGTGGAAACAATAACACTAGCAGTGGTAAAGTTAATACTATCAGTGTAAAATAACACTAGCAGTGGAAACTATCAGTGGTAAAATAACACTAGCAGTGGAAACTAACAGCAGAATCCACTGTCAATAGAATCACACTATCAGCAGAAACAATACATAACCACTCTTGAGTCAGGGGATTCAGTGACCAAATAGGTGTACACTCCGTATCTCCAAACCCATTATCAGGTGTGAATTAATCCCTCAAGTGCGCTAAATTTTCCAACAATCCTCCCCAAATTTAGTTCACTTCCTTTGCATGAAATAATAAACATTAAACAAAACAAATGCATAAATGAAAATATCTTAAAGATTGAATTTCCATCTTAGTACATATACGTTCAAATATTCGAGAATTAGGGTGTTCTAAGAATTGAACCCTTCAACCCATTTGAATACCTGAAGATAAATACACACAAGTTTACAAACACTTAAATACTCCTGACACTATACAAGCCATGTGTCCATATCCAATTCATAAATGTTGTAAAAGCTAAAAGTCCAAAGCTTCCTGAAGCGGCAAAACTTCAACATTTACATAAGTGGTTCCTCTTTATTCATGCTCCTGCTTAGCACTTTTTCAAAGAAAAATAACCATTAAGAAGTCATGACTTCATCCTCCTTTCTAGCAGGTTCCAAGCATAAACGTTGGGATGACAATAAAACATGTGCTCCAGTCCACTAAATGTTCAGCTTTCCACATTGAACTCAGCTCCCAAGTTTCCTCAAGAGGGAGTTGGGTGTCTTTGCATTCAATAACTAAGTTGGACTTAAACCCATCCCTTTAGCAGACTTCAAAACCAAGTCTCTAGCCAAACCCTTCGTCAAGTGATCAGCTAAGTTTTGTTGAGATTTAACAAACTCTATTGACATCACCCCATTCATGATAAGCTCACGAATCATGCTATGCCTAACTCCTAAGTGTCTAGACTTCCCATTGTACATCTGGCTATAAGCCTTTGCCAATGTAGAAGCACTATCACAACGGATAGAAATAGGTGTTATAGGTTTAGGCCACAATGGAATCTCAAGAAGCAAGTTTTTTAACCATTCAGCTTCTTTGCCAGTAGCAGCCAAAGCCACAAATTCAGATTACAAGGTTGAACTGGTAATTCAAGTTTGTTTCTTGGATGCCCAAGAAATTGCACCTCCACCAAGTAAGAATACCCAGCCACTAGTAGACGAATTGTCTTCTGTGTTACTGATCCAACTTGCATCAGTGTATCTTTCCAACACTGAAGGATAACCATTATATGAGAGATTATAATCCATAGTTCTATTCAAATACTTAAAAACCCTCTGAATTGCTTGCCAGTGATGAGCACTAGGATTACTAGTATACCTGCTCAATTTACCCACAGCAAAAGCAATATCAGGTCTTGTACAAGTCATGGCATACATCAAGCAGCCAATCACCCTAGAATTCTCAAGTTGAGATACAGGTTTTCCAGTATTAGGCATTAGCTTCTCACTTGCATCCATAAGAGTACTCACTGGAGTACACTCAAAGTAATTAAATTTCTTTAACACCTTCTCAATGTAATGAGACTGAGATATAGAAATGTTGTTACCTTCATGTTTAATCCTAATACCAAGGATAACATCAGCCTCCCCCATATCCTTCATGGAGAACTTTGATGACAAAAATGCCTTTGTAAGGTTAACTTGATTTTGGCCAGTGCCAAAGATCAACATGTCATCAACATATAGACAAATGACGACTCCTTTACCAGATTCATCAAATTTGCTATATACACATTTATCAGCCTTGTTAAGTAAATAACCACTAGACAAAACCACTTCATCAAACTTTTGATGCCATTTCTTAGGTGCCTATTTTAGTCCATAAAGAGACTTAATCAGTTTACACACCTTGTTTTCATTGCCAGGCATGATGAAGCCCTGAGGTTGGTTCATATAAACTTCCTCATCTAAATCACCATTCAAGAAAGCTGTCTTCACATCCATCTGATGAATAATCAGATTGTGAATTGATGCCAAAGTAATCAGCAATCTTCTGGTACTGATACGAGCCACAGGAGCATAAGTATCAAAATAGTCTATTCCTGACTTTTGTCTAAAGCCCTGAATAACTAGTCTTGCCTTGAACTTTTCAACAGTTCCATCTACCTTCATTTTCTTTTTGGAAATCCATTTGCTACCTAAAGGTTTGCAACCAGGTGGTAGATCAGTCAAAACATAAGTGTTATTGCCCATGATGGAGTCCATCTCATCATTAATTGCTTCTTTCCAGAAAGCAACATCCTGGGACTTCATTGCTTCTTCAAATGTTTTGGGATCATCCTCAACAATAAAGCAATAAGAGTATTGGTCAGAGACCTCACTCCTTGTACCTTCAATTAAATATAATTGAAACTCAGGTCCAAATGACTTTGGAGTCCTAACCCTATTGCTCCTTCTGAGCTTAGGTTCAGGTTGTTGTTCCACAACCTCATCAGGGACCTGAGATGATAATTCATCAGGGACCTCTGATACACCAATGTCATCAGTTCCATTTGGAATCATTTGACTTGGTCTAGGGACTGATGAGAATCTATTCTCATCAAATAGTGCATCCCTTGATTCAATTATTGAGTTAATTGAAACAGATTCATTAGGTTCAACAACATAGAACCTATATGCCTTGGAATGCTCAGCATATCCAACAAAGATGCATTCAATGCCTCTTTCACCCAAAGTTTTCAGCTTTGGATCAGGGAGTCTTACAACAGCCCTACAACCCCAAACCCTAAGATGATTCAGGTTGGGTTTCTTTTTAGTCCAGAGTTCATAAGGTGTAACCTTGTTCCTTTTATTAGGAACCCTATTTAGTAAATAGCAAGCTGTTAACATAGCTTCACCCCAGAATCCTTGACTCAGCCCTGAATAGGACAACATGGAATTAACCATCTCCTTCAGCACTCTGTTTTTCCTTTCAGAAATACCATTTTGCTGAGGAGTATATGGGGCAGTCGTTTCATGGATTATACCAACAGACTGAAAATACAGAGTATCCATGTACTCACCTCCCCTATGAGTCCTAAATCTTTTGATTAGAGACCCTTGTTGTAATTCAACTTCAGTTTTAATACTTTAAATTTATCTAATGCTTCATCCTTAGTATGTAACAAATAAACATAACAAAACCTAGAAGCATCATCAATAAAAGTCACAAAGTATTTCGTGTTACCCAAGGAGGGAGTAGCATGAAGATCACATAGGTCACTATGAATCAACTCCAAAACTTTAGTTTCACGTTTTACACTTTGAAATGGTTTCTTAGTAATTTTGGTCATCATGCAAGTTTTACACTTTTCAGTGTCCATATCAAAGGCTGGAATTAACCCATCCTTAGACATATCTCGCATTCTTTTAAAATGTACATGGCCAAGTCTTGTATGCCATAGGGTTGAATCATTAAGTTTAGAGGTTGATATAAAAGCAGAATTAACATGATCATGAACAATATTAAATCTGAACATTTGATTACACAAATAGCCAAAACCAATAAACACACCATGTTTAGATAATACAAACTTATTAGATTCAATCACTTGTTTATAACCACAATTATTCAAAACACTACTAGTAACCAAGTTTTTTCTAATATCAGGAACATGTAAAACATTAAATAAAGAAACAATCTTTCCAGAACTAAACTTCAAATCAACACATCCTTTTCCATGCACCAGGGCAGTTGACTCGTTTCCCATATGAAGAATAGAACCATCATTCAATGACTCATAAGTCTTGAACCAGCTTCTATCTTTACACACATGAATTGTTGCACCAGAGTCAACCCACCAAGCAACATCATCATCCTGCACAAAATAAATTTCAGATATATATGTAACATAATAAATCTCAAAAGACTTATTAAATATATTTTGACCTTTCAGAGAATTGGTGTTACCATTCCCTCCACTTGTGCCTGATCCATTGGTTTTATTGCCAATCTTTACACCTTTACAATCCTTCCTGTAGTGTCCAGTTTTACCACACTTCCAACAAGTCACTTTTGGTTTCTTGTTAATATCAGATTTGGTGTTATCTTGATGCTTACATTTGCCCTTGTTATATTTACAACTGATGGACCAGTAGCATTGCTACTCTTTGGCTTGTCAATGTCTTGTGCTTTGAGTGAATCCTCAATACGCAAGTGACTGCCCAACTCAATTAACAAGAGTTAACTCCTCCTTCTTATGTTTCAGCATATGTTTGAAATATTTCCAAGAAGGAGGTAGTTTATCGATGATACAAGAGACTGAAATAGCATCATCCATGTTCATCTTGGGTTGTGTGAATCGACCATGTATACTAAGAAGTTCATTGTATTGTTCCATGACAGGTCTAGAATCAACCATTTTGTAATTGTTGAAATTACTTACAAGGAACTTCTTACTTGATGCATCCTCAGCCATATACTTGGCTTCCAAGGAATCCCAAAGTTCTTGAGAAGTTTCAACATTCTGATAAATATCAAATAAAGAATCATACATACCATTGAGAATTAAACCCCAGCATATGTAGTCATCATTCTCCCATTTGCTTCTTGCCCTCATCTGATCCATAGTAGCATCATCTACAAAATCTTCTGGAATCTTAGTTGTTAGAACATAAACCACATTCATACTTGACAACAAGAAGTGCATCTTCTTTTGCCATCTTCTGAAATCAACACCTTCAAACTTTTCCAACTTGGAAAGGTTAGCAGCCATTTGTCTCATAGCAGCAGCCATTGATTATCACTAATAGTTTCTATTGATTGTTGGTAATTATGTGTTTGAGTATTCCCAGATTAGGGTCAAGATAATCAATGAGGACTGGATATACACTTGAAATCGTGTTATCACTTTCCAATAGAAACTATTCGACCCTATGTCTTGGTTACACGAATATCTCTATGGGATAAGACCAAGTGAAGTTCTTTTTTTTAGGCACAAATCAAGAACTAGATGCGTATTTAGTGTTTAGGGTTTGTATATGTTATCATCCATGCAAATCTGTTATGACCTCTATTTATAATAGAGTTAACTCAAACCCTAGCCCATGGAATTAGGTATAATTAACGGCCCATTAATTATATCATAATACTCTCCATAATAATAGGAATCAGTGGTTATCAGTGGAAACAATAACACTAGCAGTGGTAATGTTAACACTATCAGTGGTAAAATAACACTAGCAGTGGAAACTAACAGCAGAATCCACTGTCAATAGAATCACACTATCAACAGAAACAATACATAACCACTCTTGAGTCAGGGGATTCAGTGACCAAATAGGTGTACACTCCGTATCTCCAAACCCATTATCAGGTGTGAATTAATCCCTCAAGTACGCTAAATTTTCCAACAATCCTCCCCAAATTTAGTTCACTTCCTTTGCATGAAATAATAAACATTAAACAAAACAAATGCTTAAATGAAAATATCTTGAAGATTGAATTTCCATCTTAGTACATATACGTTCAAATATTCGAGAATTAGGGTGTTCTAAGAATTGAACCCTTCAACCCATTTGAATACCTGAAGATAAATACACATAAGTTTTCAAAAACTTAAATACTCCTGACACTGTACAAGCCATGTGTCCATATCCAATTCATAAATGTTGTAAAAGCTAAAAGTCCAAAGCTTCCTGAAGCGGCAAAACTTCAACATTTACATATGTGGTTCCTCTTTATTCATGCTCCTGCTTAGCACTTTTTCAAAGAAAAATAAACATTAAGAAGTTATGACTTCATCCTCCTTTCCAGCAGGTTCCAAGCACAAACGTTGGGATGACAACAAAACATGTGCTCCAGTCCACTAAATGTTCAGCTTTCCACATTGAACTCAGCTCCCAAGTTTCCTCAAGAGGGAGTTGGGTTTCTTTGCATTCAGTGATTAAGTTGGTCTTAAACCCATCCCTTTAGCAGACTTCAAAACCAAGTCTCTAGCCAAACCCTTCGTCAAGTGATCAGCTAAGTTTTGTTGAGATTTAACAAAATCTATAGACATCACTCCATTCAGGATAAGCTCATGAATCATGCTATGCCTAACACCTAAGTGTCTAGACTTCCCTTAGCCTTTGTCAATGTAGCAGCACTATCACAACGGATAGAAATAGGTGCTATAGGTTTAGGCCACAATGGAATCTCAAGAAGCAAGTTTTTCAACCATTCAGCTTCTTTGCCAGCAGCTGCCAAAGCCACAAATTCAGATTACATGGTTGAACTGGTAATGCAAGTTTGTTTCTTAGATGCCCAAGAAATTGCACCTCCACCAAGTAAGAATACCCAGCCACTAGTAGACGAATTGTCTTCTGTGTTACTGATCCAACTTGCATCAGTGTATCCTTCCAACACTGAAGGATAACCATTATATGAGAGACTATAATCCATAGTTCTATTCAAATACTTAAAAACCCTCTGAATTGCTTGCCAGTGATGAGCACTAGGATTACTAGTATACCTGCTCAATTTACCCACAGCAAAAGCAATATCAGGTCTTGTACAAGTCATGGCATACATCAAGCAGCCAATCACCCTAGAATACTCAAGTTGAGATACAGGTTTTCCAGTATTAGGCATTAGCTTCTCACTTGCATCCATAAGAGTACTCACTGGAGTACACTCAAAGTAATTAAATTTCTTTAACACCTTCTCAATGTAATGAGACTGAGATATAGAAATGTTGTTACCTTCATGTTTAATCCTAATACCAAGGATAACATCAGCCTCCCCCATATCCTTCATGGAGAACTTTGATGACAAAAATGCCTTTGTAAGGTTAACTTGATTTTGGCCAGTGCCAAAGATCAACATGTCATCAACATATAGACAAATGACGACTCCTTTACCAGATTCATCTAATTTGCTATATACACATTTATCAGCCTTGTTAAGTAAATAACCACTAGACAAAACCACTTCATCAAACTTTTGATGCCATTTCTTAGGTGCCTATTTTAGTCCATAAAGAGACTTAATCAGTTTACACACCTTGTTTTCATTGCCAGGCATGATGAAGCCATGAGGTTGGTTCATATAAACTTCCTCATCTAAATCACCATTCAAGAAAGCTGGCTTCACATCCATCTGATGAATAATCAGATTGTGAATTGATGCCAAAGTAATCAGCAATCTTATGGTACTGATACGAGCCACAAGAGCATAAGTATCAAAATAGTCTATTCCTGACTTTTGTCTAAATCCCTGAATAACAAGTCTTGCCTTGAACTTTTCAACAGTTCCATCTACCTTCATTTTCTTTTTGCAAATCCATTTGCTACCTAAAGGTTTGCAACCAGGTGGTAGATCAGTCAACACATAAGTGTTATTGCCCATGATGGAGTCCATCTCATCATTAATTGCTTCTTTCCAGAAAGCAACATCCTGGGACTTCATTGCTTCTTCAAATGTTTTGGGATCATCCTCAACAATAAAGCAACAAGAGTATTGGTCAGAGACCTCACTCCTTGTACCTTCAATTAAGTATAATTGAAACTCAGGTCCAAATGACTTTGGAGTCCTGACCCTATTGCTCCTTCTGAGCTCAGGTTCAGGTTGTTGTTCCACAACCTCATCAGGTACCTGAGATGATAATTCATCAGGGACCTCTAATACACCAATGTCATCAGTTCCATTTGGAATCCTTTGACTTGGTCTAGGGACTGATGAGAATCTATTCTCATCAAATAGTGCATCCCTTGATTCAATTATTGAGGTAATTGAAACAGATTCATTAGGTTCAATAACATAGAACCTATACGCCTTGGAATGCTCAGCATATCCAACAAAGATGCATTCAATACCTCTTTCACCCAAAGTTTTCAGCTTTGGATCAGGGATTCTTATAACAGCCCTACAACCCTAAACCCTGAGAT
Organism: Artemisia argyi; assembly: GCA_030686995.1. Classification (NCBI taxonomy): domain Eukaryota; kingdom Viridiplantae; phylum Streptophyta; class Magnoliopsida; order Asterales; family Asteraceae; genus Artemisia; species Artemisia argyi. The sequence goes on from JARVZY010009433.1 coordinate 15,939, forward strand.
AATTCAGGTTGGGTTTCTTTTTAGTCCATAGTTCATAAGGTGTAACCTTGTTCCTTTTATTAGGAACCCTATTTACTAAATAGAAAGCTGTTAACATAGCTTCACCCCAGAATCCTTGACTCAGCCCTGAATAGGACAACATGGAATTAACCATCTCCTTCAACACCCTGTTTTTCCTTTCAAAAATACCATTTTGCTGAGGAGTATAAGGGGCAGTCGTTTCATGGATTATACCAACAAACTGAAAATACAGGGTATCCATGTACTCACCTCCCCTATCAGTCCTAAATCTTTTGATTAGAGACCCTTGTTGTAATTCAACTTCAGTTTTAATACTTTAAATTTATCTAATGCTTCATCCTTAGTATGTATCAAATAAATATAACAAAACCTAGAAGCATCATCAATAAAAGTCACAAAGTATTTCTTGTTACCCAAGGAGGGAGTAGCATGAAGATCACATAGGTCACTATGAATTTGCTCCAAAACTTTAGTTTCATGTTTTACACTTTGAAATGGTTTCTTAGTAATTTTGGTCATCATGTAAGTTTTACACTTTTCAGTGCCCATATCAAAGGCTGGAATTAACCCATCCTTAGACATATCTCGCATTCTTTTAAAATGTACATGGCCAAGTCTTGTATGCCATAGGGTTGAATCATTAAGTTTAAAGGTTGATATAAAAGCAGAATTAACATGATCATGAACAATATTAAGTCTGAACATTTGATTACACAAATAGCCAAAACCAATAAACACACCATGTTTAGATAAAACAAACTTATTAGATTCAATCACTTGTTTATAACCACAATTATTCAAAACACTACTAGAAACCAAGTTTTTTCTAATATCAAGAACATGTAAAACATTAAATAAAGAAACAATCTTTCCAGAACTAAACTTCAAATCAACACATCCTTTTCCATGCACTAGGGCAGTTGACTCGTTTCCCATATGAAGAATAGAACCATCATTCATTGACTCATAAGTCTTGAACCAGCTTCTATCTTTACATACATGAATTGTTGCACCAGAGTCAACCCACCAAGCAACATCATCATCCTGCACAAAATAAATTTCAGATATATATGTAACATAATAAATCTCAAAAGACTTATTAAATGTATTCTGACTTTTGACTAGTATAAATAGGAGGCCTTATTTGGCCAAATTATCTCTCAATTCACTTGTATCTTCTCTACTAAATTTCTTTCTAGCAATACAAAGTCATTCCCCATTTCACTTGTTCCTTTCTTTAAAGCTATCTCTGGTTGCCAAATTTGTTTAGTGTTCGAGGAAGGCTGACTTAGTTGAGACTAAATGATGTATGGTAAGTACCTTGTCAAGACAAATCTGTGATATAAGGACTTGGTGGGAACTATGTCACCTTTCTAATTCTAACCGGATGCATTCTCTTCTTACTTACAAGTATTCCTTAGGCATGCATCTCTTGGTCCAAAGATTAGCAAATCGGGCCAAAGTGAGATGAACTGGTTCGGAATAAAAGCCTTTGTTAGGTTTTGTCGTTTGTATTCTTAGCAAATATAAATGAAATTATGTACTTGCATACTAGTTATGGAATCTGCGGTATATCCGTATTTGGTAGAAGCATTACACACAAGTTGCTAAGGCATTGATTTAGCATAAAACCTATTTCATTATGTAGCAAACCATGGTTCCACACTTCCACTAAAGGTAATTACTTGGTCAAAAATTTCAATAAGATGATGGCTATCTGGCTATCTGCTCTTTGAATTCCTCCTGCTTACAAACGAACATATGCTATGCACTATATAAAGTCGATACAGAAGGGACTAGTAGGCGTGATTTCCTCCCTCGTAACTTTATAGTTATAGATCTATTTTGTAACGCCCCCAAAATTTGATACAGCGGAAGACTTAACAAGCTATCGGGGTGCTACGGGGATTGGTATCCAACACAAGACATAATAGAACGAGATAAAGTAAACATAATAAAAATGCAACCACAACGAGGTTTTAAAGTTTACATTTATCCAAACATCATCCAGAGTAAGGCCCAAAAGAAATAAAAGTAGGCCCACAATTCAATATCAGAGTTTAGAAAAATAGATCCATAAACCAGGAGCCTTAGCCGAGCCTTCCAATCCATGCATCCATATCATCACTTAATTACCTGAGAAAACGTGCTAAAAGTCAGCTTTCGCTGGTGAGATCATAGGTTTAAATTCATCTAACAATATAGTGGACATATACGCAAAACGCTTGCTAGCTAGACTAAGGATTCACTAAAAGCCTGCGGATACCCTCCGCTCCAACATAACACACGGATACCCTCCGTTCTAACATAGATATTCGGGTAACTCCCGCAATACCAATAAATACTCGGATAACCTCCGAAGTATTAATAACCTATAGGTGCACACTATAGTATCTAAATAAGCCAACCTTGAATAGTACACACGAACCGTGTGACTAAAGCTGACAATTCCAAATAGGCCAACCTTGAATAGTACACACAAAATATATGTGACTAAAGCTAACAATACATCCTAGTCAATACGCGTAGCAAATTTTAGAAAGAATATAGAAGCGATAAATAGTCCACATAAAATAATTTGCACGTTTCTCACCCCAAGTATTGAAAACATAGTTCAAGAGTAAAAGTGGGGCTATGACTCACCTCAAGTCCAGAAATCAGCAATAAGAAATCGGTAGAAGTAAGATGTATAATAACTCACAAGACGGCAACTACGGACTCGGCACGACCTAACAATATCAACTCATTCAGAAATCATTTCCTCAAAATCATAATATTCCCAAACCCGGACGTTTTCCGTTTTATTTTCCGAAAATCCATTTCGTAATAGTTTGGTGTATTTATGTTTGGTATCCATACGGGTGGTGGGTCGACACAAACAAACCAAAGAGGTCACACAAAAGAATAATAAATAAACTATAGATCTAATATTAGCCCAATATATTATTTAAATAAATCGCCGAAGTTTATCAAATCCGTGTATTTTATAATCCTCGTATTTATTTACATAACATACCGTTCCAAGATTACACCCAATCCTAAAACACATAGCACATAAATACTATATGGCATATATCGTAGTTTAAGAAACTTCTTATATACATCGTCAAATTGGCCAGATTTCCCGATATATATATTCGCAATTAATTACCCTTTACATATACCACAACCAATGGGCGTCGTAGGATACGATGCCCATTAATATACTCATTTCGTATAGCCAAATAATTCGGTTCAACCTTTCGGTTAAGTAAGTTATTTAGTTATAGAAAGTTTTTATATTAATCGTCATATATCCGTGACAACACAAAAGTCACAAACAATAACTTACCTGGACTCGGGTGACCCCGACTCCGCATAACTCGATAGGTTTACTCGTTATATATATAAAATAACATTTTATTTAATATTTAGTAATCGTCGAGAGTTTGTCGTTTTATAATACTTATTTATGATAATACTTCCAATAATATTACGCTACTCTGGTAGCCTAATATATTTAGTCGTATTATTTATAATATGACTCGTGATTTTTATTATTATTAATATACGCATTTATACAATTATATATACGTTATTCACGTCTATATATTCATATAAACGTTTATATTACCAATAATTATTATTACGAGTTTTATTATTTATGTTTTAAATTCTAAATAGTTATCGAGTCATACGAAATGGTCACATGTCCGAGTCATGACTCTCGGTTCATTGTCCAAGTCCAAAATAATATGCAAATGTCATAAGAAACAATACATCTCCGTCCAAAACAATCCCAATCCATGTGCTACAACAATAGGGTCCGACTACGGCACCCGACTAACCTATCTCCGTCATTCTAAGTGACCGTCTCACAATCGGTCCCCAATCACACTTTTCGTCAACAACTCTCAATACCAATATCCATTGTCTAGACAAAACGTGGTCTCGACCCACAAGTATTCGGCCAAAAATAATCAACCAAACCAAATCCAAAACCAAGTCAACAACAAAAGTAATATGGAAACACATAATGCCAAAGTCACATTCGGGATGGTTTACCAAGCCAAACCCGAGTCTATTCGACTCAAATGAGTCTCGGTACTCACCACGAGCCACAAATGGCTCGAACCAAGCATCATAAGTTCACACATACGGCTCCAAGGAGCACTCCAAATGCCAAATTGACCACACGGGTCAAGGCAACAATAAACTACATACGGCATCGAGCCGTGACTCCAATGAGTTGAACCAAAAAATCCAACGCAAGCAAGAACATGAGCCACAATATCAAGACTCAAAAGTGACAAGCAATCGAGCCCCATGGCTCGGATTAACAACCAAGCCATGAGTCTTAGACTCACGGTTCGAATCAATCCATCAAGAAACCAACCCGGATACCAAACCTTTTAAGAAAACGTGTTTCCATCAAAAACCCATAAGTATTTCACATTTTAATATGAAAACCTAACCGAATCTCATCATGCCGTGACCCTTGGTCACGTTTTATCAAAAATACGAGTAAAACTCGCCTCACCTTCGAACTAAAAAACTTCAAACCGTGATAACCCTTCAAAAACAAGCGATTGGTGGTGAAAATGGTGGTGATTCGTGATGAAAAATGGAGTTATAGGGCACGTGTAGGGGTGGATCTAAGAGATTTGATGATGGGGAATTAGAAAATGGTGGTGGTGTTGAATGGTGGCCGGCGGTGGCAGTGGTGGTGGCCAGATTTTAGTTGGGCGGCTAGGGTTTGTCAAGAAGAGAGAAAAGAGAGAGATGTGGGAGTGAGGGTGTTGGTGTTGTGTGAGAACCGAACCAACAAGGACCCTATGTAATTAATTCTTTTATTTATTTATTTTTTATAAAAGTTTTAAATAATAATAATAATAATGATAGTAATAATAATATTACTAGTAATTATGAGTGGGTACAAATGGGTAAATGTAAAACATACGGCCCAAAACCCGAACTCATTTCAAACTTTTAATATCTCACGAAAACATCTCGTAATTAATTAAATGTAGTCGGAATCGTAAAACGAGTCATAAAATTTCCCGTTAGGTAAACCTAGTGCCGGAGTCAACGTAGTACCAAGTGAGAATTTTAAAAATACATCATCAAGTAAATTCCATAACGAATTATTAAAATAAATCTTGAATCCCATAACGACATAAAATATAATTAACCATAAAATTGGTCTTACAAGTTCGTTACGAATAAAAATTCCAAATAAAATTTATAAACGAACTTTAACGTAATGCGGGTTTTCAAAATGGCTCCCTAAATTGCCGGTTGTCACATCCTCCAAGTCTCAGAAGAAACCCGTCCCAGGTTTCTGTCGGAACAATTCATTTACGAAGTGAAAAGCTTCGGATATCTCTTTCGGAACTCGTCCTCACGTTCCCACGTAAATTCTGGTCCGTGTCGGGAATTCCAACGAACCTTGACGAGCGGAATGCGACTTCGCTTGAGTCGTTTAACCTCACGATCTAAAATCTCAATTGGCTCTTCCACAAAATTCAATTTCTCATCAATACGGATATCCTTCATCGGAATAATAGGCATCTCATAAGAAAGACATTTCTTCAAATTACTAATGTGAAACACGTCGTGAACTTTACTCAGTTCATGTGGTAATTCCAACCTATAAGCCACGGGCCCAATTCTTTCTAAAATAAGAAATGGTCCAATGTAGCGTAGGTTGAGTTTTCCACGTTTCCCGAAACGTACCACACCCTTCCAAGGCGAGACTTTCAGCATCACTTTGTCTCCAACCTAGAACTCTAAGGGTTTACGTCTCTGATCGGCGTAACTTTTCTGCCTATCTCTCGCTGCTTGCAACCGATCACAAATCTGAGTTACTTTCTCCGTAGTCTCCAAGATAAGTTCAGGGCCTGTGAGTTGGCTATCTCCAACTTCCGCCCAACCAATAGGCAAACGACATTTTCGGCCATACAAAGCTTCAAATGGTGCATCTTTAAGACTTGTGTGGTACCTATTATTATAGGAGAATTCCGCAAGGGGTAGGTACTTCTCCCAGCCTTTACCAAAGTCTATGATACATGCACGAAGCGTATCCTCTAAAGTCTGAATGGTCCTCTCACTTTGACCATCGGTTTGGGGATGATATGCAGTACTCATATCAAGTCTCGTCCCCAAAGCGGTTTGAAGTGATCGCCACAAAGCTGACGTAAAGCGGCTATCACGATCAGAAATAATCGATATCGGGACTCCATGACGAGAAATAATTTCCTTTACATACAACCTTGCAAGTTTATCCACACTATCATCTTCACTAATTGCTAGGAAATGAGCAGACTTAGTCAGACGATTCACAATTACCCAGATAGCGTCACAACCGCTAGCTGTCCTCGGTAATTTGGTAATGAAGTCCATCGTAATCCACTCCCATTTCCAGACTGGAAGTTCTGGTTGCGTCAATAATCCTGACGGTCTTTGATGTTCGACTTTAACCTTAGAACATGTCAAGCACTTACTAACATACAATGCTATCTCTGCCTTCATGTTTGGCCACCAATACAACTTCTTAAGATCCTGGTACATCTTATCAGACCCAGGATGAATAGAGTACCTTGACTTATGCGACTCATGCATAATCAACTCCCGAATTCCTCCATATAAAGGTACCCAAATCTGATCTCCAAAACATAGCAATCCATCAGAACGCTTAACAAATCCTTTCTCATTCTCAGCCATCCCAAATATGTTCTCAGCAGATCGGTTTTCTGTTTTCAACGCTTCCGTTTGAGCTTCAAGTATTTGAGACGGTAACGGCGATACGATAGTCATTCCCAGTGACTTAACTCGTAACGGTGGTATTCTTTCCTTTTGACTAAGAGCATCAGCAACAACGTTTGCTTTACCAGGATGGTAGCAAATTTCGCAATCATAATCGCTTAGCAACTCAATCCAACGTCGTTGTCTCATATTGAGCTCTTTTTGATTCAAGATGTGTTGTAGACTTTTGTGGTTAGTGAACACAACACACTTTGTTCCATACAAGTAATGTCTCCATATCCTCAAGGCGAAAACCACAGCACCTAACTCCAAATCATGGGTGGTGTAGTTTTTCTCATGCTTTTTGAGCTGTCGGGAAGCATAAGCTATCACTTTCTCTCGTTGCATTAACACGGCTCCCAAACCTTTATGTGAAGCGTCACAATAGACGACGAAGTCCTTGTTACCTTCAAGTAACGCTAAGATAGGAGCACTACACAACATCTTCTTAAGTAATTGAAATGCTTCCTCTTCTTTATCTCCCCATTCATACTAAACACTCTTTTGAGTCAATTTGGTTAATGGTTTAGCCATCTTCCAAAATCCCTCGATGAATCTTCGGTAATAACCGGCTAAACCCAAAAATTGACGAACTTCTGTTGGGGTCGTAGGTGCAGCCCAATCTTTTATTGCTTCAATCTTAGCAGGATCCACATGGACTCATTGTCTATCAATTACATGACCCAAAAATTGTACCGTCGGAATCCAAAATTCACAATTCGAAAACTTGGCATATAGTTTCTCCTTCCTGAGCAATTCTAAGATAAGTCTTAGATGCTCCTCATGCTCCTCCTCACTCTTCGAATAATTCAAAATGTCATCGATGAACACAATCACAAACTTATCTAAGTAAGGCTTACACACCCGATTCATGAGATCCATGAATATCGCCGGTGCGTTAGTCAACCCAAACGGCATCACCTGAAACTCGTAATGCCCGTAACGGGTTCTGAAAGCCGTTTTCGGAATATCCTCCTCGCGTACTCGAAGTTGATGATATCCCGATCTCAAATCAATCTTCGAATACACACTCGATCCTTGAAGTTGATCGAACAAGTCGTCGATCCTCGGTAACGGGTATCTATTCTTCACCGTTAACTTGTTTAGCTCTCGGTAATCAATGCACATACGAAACGATCCATCCTTCTTCTTCACGAATAAGACTGGGCTCCCCAAGGTGAAGAACTTGGTCTTATGAATCCTTTTTCGGCTAACTCCGACAACTGTTTTGACAACTCTTCTAGTTCGGTATGTGCAAGACGATAAGGCGCTCGTGCTACAGGTGCAGCACCAGGTATCAACTCAATCTGAAACTCCACTTGTCTAGTAGGCGGGATTCCCGGCAGATCATCGGGAAACACATCAGGAAAATCACGAACTATAGGTACATCTTCAATGCACCTTTCCTTTTTCTCCGTCCCTCCTTTCTCAGAAATTTGAGCTAAGAAAAGGTAACATCCTTTCTCCATTAGCTTTGGTAACTTAGTGCAAGAAATAACTGCTAACCGAGATGGGCTCCTCGAGTCCTTTCGATCTCCTAATATATTTAGGATTTCCTTTCCGTAAGGTACACGCACGATCTTCTCGTCGCAAAGTATGTGAGCACGATACTTCGACAACCAATCCATACCAATGATGACATCGAAACTTCCTAACGTGACGGGTAGAAGATCTATGTTGAAAGGGTGATTCAAGAAATTTAACGTGCAACCGCGAATGATGGTATTGATCCTTTCTATGTTCCCATTTGCTAACACTATATCATATCCAATTCCTAAGGCCATCGGGGGCTTCTCTAGTAAGGGTGCAAACGTAGTGGACACAAAACTCCTATCAGCACCAGTATCAAATAGTATGGAAGCATAACGATTATTGAGGAGGAACGTACCAGTAACGACGTTCGGATCTTCTCCTCTCTCGTTCCCGAGTGCATACACTCTTCCCTGAGCAGCTCCAGCTTCCACATGTTGGTCCCCGTTATCTTGTTGTCTACGGTTTCCTCCAGCTCCACGGTTTCCATGATTGTACCCATTACCACCCGAGCCTTGATTTCCTCGGTTCCACAATTCTCTACACTCGTTCCTATAGTGTCCGTTCTTTCCACACCCATAACAAGTAACGTCTACCTTATTTCTCATCTCAGGAGCAGCTTGAACCATAGCAAGAGGTCTTGCTCTACAATCCTTAGCTGTGTGTCCTTTCTTTGAGCAGTTCTGACATCTCACACTACACCATCCAGTATGATGCTGGTGGCAACGACCACACTTGGGTGCATCACCGTTCTGGTTCTTCTTATCTCCATTCCCAATAGCATAAGCCTTAGATTGTCTCTTGTTTCGGTGATCATTACCCTTAGAGTGATGGTCTTTCTTTCTCTTTCAATTCTTTTCCTTATCAGCTCCTTCCAATTCCAACGAATCCATAAGTTGTTGAGCAATTGTGATTGCCTCATGGATGTTTGCAGGCCTAGCAGAAATCACATCATTTCTTTTAGCTACAGGCAGCCCATCAGTATACCTCTCGATCTTTTGAGTCTCAGTTTTTACCATATCTGGGCAAAGCAAGGCCAACTCCTGGTAACGACGATTGTAAGTCGCCATATCATTACCTTTCACTTTGTGATTCCAAAACTCAATCTCTAGCTTCTTAACCTCATTCCTTGGGCAATAAGTCTGAATCAGCAGAGACTTAAATTGCTCCCAAGTCATGGCATAAGCTACATCACTCCCAACGGAATTTCGGTAATTGTTCCACCAATTTAAAGCTTCATCTTTGAAAGTAAAAGAAGCAAACTTTACCTTCGCATTCTCCGCACAACCACTGACATTGAACACTGACTCAGTCTTCTCAATCCATCTGACCAAGTAAACCACTCCTTCAGTTCCACCAAACTCAATGGGAACAAATCTTGAATTCCTTGTAGTGACATCCACTAGCACGAACAGGTGGAAAAGTTCCAGCAGAATTGTTGGAATGATTTGACTCAGCTAGTAGTTCAGCAACTCTTTGCTCAACAAGTTAATAGATCATTGCTTGATCCACAGTAGGTACATTAAGTGGGACATGATCATTGTCTCCCTGAACATCAACATTTTGATTCCTGTTGTTGCGGTTAGTAGTGTCCAGGTTGTCAGGAGTAGGGGTTTCAACATTTCGAGTAGGTCGGCGTCCTCAGCGACCAGGGGTAGTCACTGCAGGACCAGTTCTGGTAGCTCTAACAGGGTTTCGTCGTGGGGCCATTGATCTGAAACATCATACAAGTTCATGAGTCTCCAATAGAACTTATCAATATGCTCAACAAAAGTAATTCAACGAAGCCAAGTCATGGAAAGAGTATCAATAATACACCACAAAACATCAATAAAGCGAATAGGGACTCAATTTCCATAATACCCAAAGATCACATAATACCATATACTAATAGGCCATCAACCATACAATAGAGATCCAACATCGTTCCAATTACTGGAAAACACAAAACATGCTAATCGTTCCAAAAGAGACGAATACTGAACAAAATACATCAAAATATGATAACTAGCTTTTCTAACCGAACACTCCTCGGTGTAGAAAGCAACAAGACAACATAACCCAAGCATCTAGCCACGCTACTGGTAGAGGCTCCTCAACTCCTACCTCAAGCCATCAAGATCTCTCCATAGTGATCCTAGCTCCACACTATGGGTGTCGCTGTCTCTCTTAAGGTCTGCCACCTCCTTCTCTAGCTCGGTGTTCCGCTGCCATAACTTGCGGTCGGCCTCTCGAGCTGTGACAAAACCTCGCTGTAAGCTAGCGATCTGCTCATGAACCTCCATCCAAACTCTCCTCATCTCAATCGACCTGCCCTCAACAACAATCACATCAACTCTCAAATCCGCTATAAACTCTCCAATAACTCTCTCAAGTCGATCAGATAATCGCGAGATCTTCTCGCCTTAGGCAGTAATCTGAGCCCACAACCTGCCACTCTCACCTAACTCTGCCTGCTCAGCAGAAACCTCAGATGACGCATCCGATGCCACTGGACTACCAGGTGGTGAATCAAACAGAAACGGATGATCAGGTGAGACAGGCTCAATCGGGTGTATAGGTGAATCAGGCTCCTCAGCCTGAGCTGGTGGTACTAACACATCATCATCATCAGGCATCTCCTCCTCCTGAGGGTCATCCTTCTCCTCAGGGTCATCATCATCACCCTGCTCAGCCTCCTGAGGGTCATCCTCCTCCTCAGAGTCATCAGCCTCATCCTCACCCTCGTACTCCTCCTCCTCCTCATCAGAAGAGTGCATCATCAATCTTCGTCTCCTAACAGGTGAACCATGTGGAGATGTGGTAGGTGATCTTGGACGACGGCGCAATGATGTGGGTGGCTCCTCTGACAGAAAAGAGTGAGCATCAATCTGTAAAGGTGATGGAGTAGGGCGTACCGCCATGCGTGCCGTAGCTCGGTGGGCAAAGCGTGGGGCCACACGAGCCAAAGCCTGATGAAGAGTAAGCTGCCTCGATGTACCAGGGAGCCCTAGAGAAGATGAGGGTCCCTGCGTAGATGCAGCAGGTGGTGCTGAAGTAGAAGCTGTCTACGGCACAGTAGCTGAAAGCATGGCAATCTGGTAAGGATCATCAGATGCCATAGTGAACTGTGCTGGTAATACCGGTGCAGTAAGAATATCCTCGACAACATCGGGCATATGGGAGGCCATGGTCTGTGACAACGGCGTAGGGTAGGTGTAAGTGTTCCAAAACAACTAAGTCGCAACTCAAAATACCATACCAAAAATTCTCATCCAATAATTCAATCATATAATCTTAATAAAGAATTTCAAATACCGCATTACTAAAACATTTATAAAACAATTAGACCATATAGTTCCTCGAAACGCCATCTTATTACTAAATCAATAATCCTCAAAACCTCAAATCATCTCAAGAGATCCCAAATCTAATAATCATCTCAAATATCTCATAATACCTCAAAATAATAGAAGATGCTTCGGCTTGGCGGGCTGGCGGGCAGTGGTCAAGGATCATTTTCTATAAAAATTCGGTTATAGTTTAAGTGTTTATTTACCTAGTTCTCTATAACCTTGGCTCTGATACCAATCTATAACACCCCCAAAATTTGATACAGCGGAAGACTCAACAAGCTATCGGGGTGCTACGGGGATTGGTATCCAACACAAGACATAATAGAACGAGATAAAGTAAACATAATAAAAATGCAACCACAACGGGGTTTTAAAGTTTACATTTATCCCAACATCATCCAGAGTCAGGTCCAAAAGAAAGAAAAGTAGGTCCACAATTCAATATCAGAGTTTAGAAAAATAGATCCATAAACCAGGAGCCTTAGCCGAGCCTTCCAATCCATGCATCCATATCATCACTTAATTACCTGAGAAAACGTGCTA